>SSSI01006221.1:0-16622 GCA_004796505.1 Oryzaephilus surinamensis
TTTAGAATGGAAAATTGAACATGTATTTCCATTTTTATTTAAATTGGCCAACTTTGATTTTTTGTCTTTTATAAGGATTTACACAGTGATAAATCGTCTTTTTTGTAAAATTACAACAAAATACACAGTGTTAAATCTAAACAACTCTTGTTAATAACATTTTGTTGTAATTTTACAAAAAAGACCATTTAACACTATGTAAATCCTTATAAAAGACAAAAAATCAAAGATGGCCAATTTAAATAAAAATGGAGACACATATTCAATTTTCCATTCTAAACAACTTTTCCTTATAACATTTTGCCGTATCTTGCAGAAAAAAGGTACTTTACTCTTACGTTAAAATTCGTTTCTTTGAATTTACCAAGGCATACGTGATTTTTTAAAACTAAAACTAGGTCACAAATTAATTGCTAACTAAGCAGGACCTAATCCCAAAAGATGAATTTTCAACTCGAAAATTTTTGGTCATTTACAAGAGTCGTTTCACCTATCCGGGGACACACTGTATAAATGAAAAATTGAATATGGTAGGGAGTAGATGAGACACTTTTCGATGAATTTTTCCTAGGCTAAAAACAATTAACTATTATACCAAAAAAAATGCTATATCTTGTGGAAATATGAAATATGAATAACAATTAAAAAGATATACACGTGGGGTGTATTTCCTGTCACTTATGAATATATTCTTTTATAAATGATACAAGTGTCCCTGCAAATGTGATCATAACTAGGAAAAATACTAATGATTACAATAAAATATTTATACTTAACAAAAGTGTAATATATCTATTTAAATTAAAATTAATAAGCAATAAAAAAAAAATATGAAAAATAATACAGCTATGTGAGAGATTAGAATAATTAACACAAGAATAAAATAATTAATATATTGTAATATATTTATGAATATGATACTAAATCTATGTATGCAGAGGGCAAAAAAATAGACCAATACAAAAATAACAATGAAATATTAATGAATCATAACAGTTTTATTAAAAAGATTATTATTATCTTGTAATTAGTTTCAAAACTAAAATAATTAATTAATTAATTAGCTTGATTAACATCAAAATCATAAGACTATAAGAAAACTTTGAATTTATTCCAATTTACTACTTTTTGAATCGTACGTTCGATTTAAAGTTTAGGTTCACGTCACATTGTAAATGGAACACCTTTTACTTCAAATTGTATTATGTTAGGTTAGAATGCGTCAAAATATCCAAAATTATCTTATTTTTTCTTTAATCTGAATAAAAAACGTGAAAAAACAATTTTAATATGTCTTTATATTTGTTAAGCAAATCAAAATAGTAAGTAAAACATGTTGACACAGTTTATTTTACAACAATTTCGTTTTTATAAAGTTTGAATATTTCTTATCAATTTTTTAATTAAATACTAAACTTTTAAATAATTAATGTACGGCCTGTTATAAATCAATAATAAAGTATATAAAAATAGCCCTATCTATTAACGTAATCATAAGCTATGTAAAATTTGCCTTATCAACAACAAAATTAGTAAAAAATTTGCATGCAATAAAAAAATGGTTTTATTTAACAGTTTCTATCGACAAATATCTTCTCAGAATACGAAATGGTTAACTACATTGTGCCAAAAAAGTTCACACATGGGAACAATAAAAAAAACTCCAAAAGTAATATTTACCAGAAATTTATCAAACAATAAAACAACAAATACTAGTAGAAAGCTTGGTAAGTATGTATGTGATAAGAGAGAGGTTATTAACGATAAGCAGACACTATATAAACGATATTTGAATCCTTTACAAATTTTATTCTAATTTATTCCATTACACCTACTAAAATGAGTTCCACAATCGTTTTCACTGAAATAACAATCACATTTTTATATTATTGTGATTATTTATTGATAGAGAAAGGTCTGAATTAAAAGGAAAAACTGTCTGTTTGTCGTTTAAAAATATTTTAGAACTATTATGGTCGTTGAGACGATATTAAATGAGCGTGTTAGTTAATTATCTTCTTCTGTTTTTTCTTCTATAACAGGTTGGTCCGATTGGAAGGGTGTTTTTACACGTTTTCTACCGGTAGGCTTATGTCTTGTAGCTGTAATGCAATGGCGAATTTACAGGAAACACACTGGTGACCGTTTGGCCAAACAATGGGAAATTCATTGCTATTGTCTGCTGCCTTTACGGACAGTTTCCAAATGTTGGGGTTGGCTTGCAGGTAAATCTACAAAATTTTTTACTAGAACCTTATTTCTATTAGTAGACTTTGTGTAGACAAACAATTACCTGAATTCGTACGACCGTATGTCTATCAATTATACTCAAATACATTCGGGGTGAATATTTCCGAAGCTTTAAATACCGATTTGAAATCCTATCCAAGTTTGGCTGACTTTTTTTCACGTCCATTAAGAGATGGTGTACGACAAGTGGATGAAAGTAGTTGTTTAGTATCGCCTTGTGATGGAACAGTTTTAAATTTTGGCACAATTAATACTGGCGAAGTGGAACAAGTAATAACAGAAACATAACTTGAAAACAAGTTTTTTCTTATATTATTTTTAGGTAAAAGGAGTTACATATTCGTTAAAAGACTTTTTAGGTGAAAATATATATAAAAAGAATGAAAATACAGATTTTCGTACATCGTTATTACATAAACCACAAGAAAATCAAACATTGTATCAATGTGTTATATATTTAGCTCCAGGAGATTATCACAGGTACAGTTCTAGAACTTGACCAATGAAGTTATCGTTAAATTCTAGGTCAACAATTACATTATTCATTTCCGATACTGATAATTCGATGTTGTTTTTGTTTAGATTTCATTCACCGACTGAATGGAAGCCAACACATCGTCGTCATTTTGCTGGTGAATTATTATCAGTTAGTCCGAAAATTGCAAAATGGCTACCTGGTTTGTTCTGTTTGAATGAACGTGCGGTTTATTTAGGTCAATGGAAGTATGGATTCTTTTCATACACAGCAGTTGGTAAATAAAAGTTCATTGGGAAAATTACGTTTTGTTTTCATTGATTTTATAGGAGCAACTAATGTGGGTACAGTTAAAGTATATTTTGACAAAACATTACAAACGAATACATCAAAAAAGACGAGATCATTTAAGGAAGTGTGTTTAGGAAATGCAATTGATTTGAAACGGGGTGAACCGGTTGGAGAGTTTAGAATGGGATCAACGATAGTATTAATATTTGAAGCACCAGTTAATTTTAATTTTAATATTAGACCTGGTGATAGAATTAGAATGGGACAAAGTTTAGGCTGTGTACAAACGACGAAGAAGTTTATTGATAAGACGCGAAGTTAAAACATTTTATTTATAAAGTGTAATTTTAACTTATTGTGATATTATTTTTCTAATAAATACTTTGTTTATACAATATTAGTCATTTAACTAGAATTCGTAATTTTGTAAATAAAGCAAGTTTGTTTTTGGTAAAAAATATTATTTATTACATCAATACATAATAAAGAGTCATTGTGTAACAATTTTACAGAGTCTAACTGACAATATCATAACAATACACACTGTTTAAGTGCAGGGTCTCTAGAACAGAAAGAAAAACATAAAAAGGTAACATTTTTTTAGATACAGTCGCTTTTACAAAAATACTACAGTGGAACATTTAATGATTAAATGCTGGAATATTTCTGCCTTGAAATATGCTCATTCTAAAAACCTGTATATTAATGGAAGATTTATTTTATCGAAGCAAGTTTGGGTATTATTCATCAGTCGTACAGTATTATTGAACAAGTTTATAAGCTAGTTTATTATTGTAAACTATCACTAGTTGCTAATTTTTGAATAAAACTACTGAAACAAAATTAATTTAAATAAATTTGACTAACAAGAAAACATTTACATATACGTATAATAACATTTAAAAGTTGTGTAAGTGATAGAAGATAGATAATTTGGTCCGTAACAAAGATTTCTATTATTTCGTATATATGTATATTTAACAAGATTATAAAAAAAGTGGATAAAAAAAGTTTTTGTAGAAGTGTAAAACGCTCAATTTTTCATCATAATTTTCGTCTAAATATACCCTGTGTGCGAGTAAATCCCGAAAATGCAAACAGTTTTGTGCGCGTAGGAAATAATTAGAAAAAAGTCCGTGTGTTTGATAGTCAGTCGATAAATGTTATTTTTACAGAGTTTAAAGCAATTTTAAAATAATGATGTCATCAACATGTAAATTTAACAACAAATCAGACACAATTCATTATTTTTTTTTAGTTAAGAAAATATGAATTGTTCTTTTATAACAATTGTTTTACATCATATATTTTATAAAAATTGATCTCACTCTGCAGACAAGAACGTATAGTTTGACAGACCCATTTTATTATATTTTTAGGCCCCATTATATTACTTTTAACATATTAATTTTTACTTAATTTTCTAGGGTCACATTTTTTAGCACAGCACCTCTGGCAGTAGCCATTTTATCACTAATTAAGATTCGGTTCATCAAATATATTGCAGACATTATTTTATAATAATTATTAATAATAGAAAATATTCAACAATAACATTTTTACTGTAACACAACAAAATTTCTTGTAGCAATGTTTTAAAATGCCACAATTTTATTTGGCACTGATTTATAACAATTTAATAACATTTTTTGGCATATTAACAGTATTAAAACATTTTTAAGAAAATTGTTTGTGTTACAGTAAAGTGGTCCGATCTCAGGAGACATCTTGATGATGATGGCGGCTTTTTTTATTCGCTCCAAATGTAAACCATGTACCCATTTTCCTTCCTAACGAATTCGAATTTGTATTTAATTGTAAACTTGATCCCATATAACCCGAATCGTGTTTATAGTTTTTTCCATCTAAAAATAATACATTTATAAGAAAAAACCAGTTTTTAAATCATCTACAGAAGTTGATTACTTCGTGGTTTACGTGGTGGTCTTTTTTGGCATCTTGCAGCTAGTCTAGCTAGTTTTCTAGCCGTTGCGGGCAATTCTAAACCGTCATTTTTATCTTGTTCAACTAAACGACGTTCTTCAGCAAACATTCTCAACCAACGCTGTTTGTCATTTGATGAACGACAGCAAAATAACAACCATTTATCTCGTACGCAACTATAAAGCTTTATGGCATGACGAACGCTTACACCTAAATGAATATCTAAACACGCAATATTATTATGTATAAAATGGAAAACTGGAAAATTCTTTGTTGTATACCTTTTCCGTCAGGTACATCAATTATTTCGCAAGTGTCTAAACATATACGGCCTTTGTACACGTAGGTGTTCCTCTTCAAGATATCCTGGAAAATAATTTCATAGTAGATTAACTTTCATCATTTTCAATAATTAATAAATGTGTATTCATTAAAATTCCGTATTGTATACCTTTTTACAATATATAACTTGATGATCGAATAGAAAAAGGGTAATATTGTTCGTCCACATGCCGGTTGTAACACGTACAACTTCGCCTTGATGGATTAATTGCGAACTAACTTCAATTAAGTCGCTATCCTAAAGGAAAAAACCTTACTAAATACTTGTTTGAAAAGAAAATTGTGTTAATAAACAAACCTCCCAACCCTCAACCCTTTGTTGCCATGCTGCCAATTTTTCTAAACTTTCCATCCTCCGTTTTCTTTCGTTTATCAATACAGCAACATTTCGCATCACTTCCAACGCTTGTTTAATATCATTGTAATCTTTGTGGTCTTGTTTTGTATATTTCAATAATTCAGCTAATTGTAATGGATATTTACATATTCTTTGTACAGGTGTTAATAAATAACCGTCTAATGGTATTTCAATTAAACCACGCATTAATCTACACGCTTCGAAAAATTTACTATAATTATTATATTCGTATAATTCTTGTAATGTTGCCGTTGCCATTGGATGACTATTACAATAATCAGAGTACATTTTAAAACCTGTACGATGTTTCAGAAAACAACTACCAACACAACTTTTATGTGGCACATCCCAATCAATGCACTGTTCTAAATCTTTTAAAAAACCCGATTGAAATTTTAATATATCCTCTAAATTTATGAATATTGTTTGAATTTGTTCTGGTGTGAACATGTCAGTTCGTTTACGACATTCAGAAATATATCCTTCAGCAACATCTTGTAGCACTTTAACAAAATCACGTTCAGTATGCACCAATTCGCGCACCACACTCGTTCGCACTTGATCATTTGATAACAATGAAATACTAGTCCGTCGTCTTATCTGTGATGAATTCATTGATTGTCCTGATGCCATTGCGGCCAAACAATCCTCCACTGTATCCTCTTGGCTAACACGTAAACGTACAAATTGGGCCGGGAACCAGCCAGTTTTACCATTTGTTGTTGAACCCCACCACCATTCGCGATTATTTGTTTCGAGTACTTCGATAACATCACCAGCTCGAAAACCCAATTCATCAGCATCGATGGCCACATGGTCGAAGACAGCTTCTGCAAGAATCACCATTTCTTCATCCATTGCCAGTTCTAAGGATTTCTTTCGTTCAGTTAACGAGGCAATCGATGATTCTGAATCGGACATCATATCGTCATCAGAGGTGCGAGTTTCATCTTCACTTAAGACGTTTGAACCAGATGCTTTCAAGCCTGTATCAAAAATTTCTTTGATTAAAATGACAAATTTTTCATGGAAATTATGTATTTTGAACATATTTATTATAATTTATGAAAAAGTTATGGAATTTTAGATGATTTTGAACCATTTTCATAAAGATCTTAGTAAATCATTTACTGAACAATATAGAAATATGATATCAAAGCAAATTTTAAGAGATAATCGAAGACGTGCTGATGAAATTCATTAATTTTTATCTGTAAAATACCTGGTGCTTTGATCCTCATCAACGGTGATAACTTGTCAATATCCAATGGTTGGCTTAAAGAACGTCTTAAATGGCCACGTCTTTGATGTTGTCGTAATTGCACTGGGATGTCTGGTGGTTTTTTACGTGGACTTTGTGGCCGGCCACGTAATGGAGCTGGTGAAGACATTAGACGACGGTATGAGGAACGTGGATCCCAATGGAGTAGTCTTTGACCACCAAGATCGGAACGAGTACGGCGAACTTGTTGATGTTTATGTGAATGTTGCTTCAAATCAGCCTAAATCAAACGAAATTTTTTATTGAATTGTTATTTAAATGGAAAAATATTTTATCATATAGGTAACTGAAATATACCTTTTTATTGATCACAAATTCATGAAACGTATATTTAATATAACTCCGTCTACATACATACATACAATGAAGGGGAGAAATATCGAAAATTACCACCACCACCCTTTATATAAAAAAAAGGTAGTTTTGTTCTTAAAGCGCACAGGCAGAACAGTACACGACAATTTAATACATTATTATAAAGGTTCAGGTAGAATGTTTGGTTGTACAGAAAGACAGATGTTTTGTGTGTATTGTTTTGTTAGAAAAACTGCAAGAAATCAACTAAAAAGCCACTTTAATCCATCAAATACACCTGCTTATGGAGAGTTGCATTTTTTTATTTATTCCATGTCTTTCTAGTGAATTATTTAAATAAAACTGAGTCAATTTCAGTATTTGTATATGTAGGAAATATACTTATCACACAGTCTTGTTATCAACACATTCATATTTAGTTACACTTACATTATCACGTTTGTAAATTTATATTAAAATGAGTCAAAAATTAATCGCAAACGCTGGTACAAATTTCATACCTTATTTTTGCAGTTGGGATATAAAATAAATTAGTTTATTTGATAGAAAATTTAATAAGAAAACTTTTATATCTCTTGATATTTCACGATCAGAATTGCTCTTTTCAAGAAAATTGTAAAAAATCAAACGAAAGTTCACTTATACATATTTGAATTTCTAAGTATTTCGTAGTTGCTTTCTCACGAAAACAAAGAATGGTGTTTTAATAGAACTTGTATATCGGAAATAAATTTAAAAAAATACCTTAAATTTATCGATTAATATTTGATTCAGTAGATCGGAATGGGGTCGATTCGATTTGGTTTGTGGTGGTGGACGTTTTCTAACAGTTGGTGGACTATCCAATTCGTCACAATGGGGATCAGTATCGTGAGATTCAGAACTATCACCAGCACCAACTGAGCCAGGCACCATCTGGAAATATTCACAATTTTATAAACAAACTATCCATAAACACACAATAAAAAAATAAACAAATCTACTATCATATAACCCACAATAATAATAAATTAATAATATATGAATGCAATTTGAAAATGTGTATATCATGTTGTGTTGTTGCGGTTGTACGAAATGATATTATTCAACTGAATTTAATATACAAAACTATTAACTATTACAGGTTTAACTATTTCATGTCTTTTGTGGAAATAGAAACTAATTCACTGCTACAAATATCATTCTATTTGCTTCTAAAATTTACAAATTAGCATTATTGGTGTTGTAATACAATACTGAGACAATTGTTTTGTTAAAGTGTTAATATGTTAACGTTAACTTGTTGGTTTTTAGTTCCAAATAACTGATTAAAGCGCAGAACAAAAATCATTATAGAAATATTTATACAAAATTTTTACAATAAAAATAACATTTATGTTTAATTCTATTCTATAGATAAATAAACATCGTCAAACTAAAACGAAAAATAAAATAAACATGCATCAATTATTTCAGAAGCCTTTTACGGTTTGATGTAATTAGAAATTTTTATTGTTTTTAAAATAATGATAAAAATTAAGCTTATTTTAGTTTATTGTACACAAAAAATATATACATTGTGCATTAAACAAATACAATGATATTTTAGCTAGCGATTTAAATGTATGTAATTTTATACGTGAAATGATTTTAAAAAAAGATTGCCTTTAGTATACAAATTACGTGATTCAATTTAATTTTGTCTTCAATTTTTTTTTATTGAACATATAAAGACAATCTTTAATTTTATATTATAATAAAATTCATGATTTTAAAATGAGAAAAAATGTGTATAGACAAATATCTTACCAAGCTAGTCTAGCCGCAGCCTATAGTGAAAATTTTAGAAAAATTAGTGTGCTTGTTTATTGAAAATAATTTAAAATAAAAAAATAACACAAAGAAAAATAATATAGAAAATTTGTGTGCCTACATACCCCCAAGATTTTCACCTAAAATACAAAATCAACTCACTTTTCATTTATATGTATATAAAATTTTTAAACAAAAAAAGAAAAAACAGGAACTGGAGAAGAAATTGAAAAGCAAGCAGAATTCGTTAAAAAGATGGAGAAAAAGCAACATAAATAATTAAGATTAAAATTTTCACCTCTATTTGAATTCCACTGTCTCCACTGTTGCATTTTGCACTCCTTGCTGCTTTGTTTAATTTCTTTCGTTCTTTACTGGACCGCCAAATGAGGGGACCGAAACTGCGAAATTAAATTTCCACAAAATAAATATTTTCACTATATCTGATTTAAATTTATTTTTGGCTTCCCCACTTTTATATAATGTTACAAACACAAACATAAAATGTTACGTAGGCCATTTCATGAAAAATAACTACCACAGAGGTTAAAATTATTAAGTTTGAGATGATTTTATAAAGTGTTTGATGACACTGACGTATTTCACAAAAGGTAAAATAAGAACATTTCAAAAAGAAAGTTTTATTACAAACGATTTAATCCAATTTAAAACACCAATTGAAGAAATGAAATATATTTTTCAATTTAAATTGTTCACTGGTGCATTTTGTGTATGAAAAAAAATTAAATCGTTGACCTTTTGCGTTAATTAAACCAATATTTCCAATCGATTAAACAGCTAAATATCGTAAAAAAAATAGAAACTAATTCTTTTTGTGTTCATCTTACCGATATTTCTGTTCGGATTGTTCGCTGTCTTTTACATCAATTTGACAATTCGATGATGATATTGATGGTACATGTTGTGGGGACTCTTCTTCAGATGGTTCGCCCAGAATCTCAGACAGTGTCTCTCCTACATCTCCACTAATACAACCCTCTTTACTTCCTTTTTTCTGGAAACGAAGTGAAAAAGTTTTCCGGAACTTTTGCAGTACACTTTCCGCTGCAAAAACACAAATAAAAAAACGAACGAACGAACAAAAGAAATAACCGGGAGAAAAAACTAATTTATAACATAAATATGGGATTAATAATAATAGTTACATTAAAAGCAGGATTTAAAATGTTTTATTGAACATTTTTTTAAGAGAAATAAAAGCTGTTGAAATCTAAATTTCATAAAAAGTGCAAAAAAAAATGTGCAGTTTACTGGAAAATATACTATGAATAAATACAGCTTAAATGACACGTATAATATAGCTATAGATCTATGAATTTTCCATGTTTTCCTAAAACCAGCACCGATAAACTTTATGTATAGAATTTCAATAAGCAAAACAAATCTACAAGTTAGATTCTGCAGGTATAGTAGAATTTTTTTGGGTTTCTCTGGAAAATCCATACTTCTGTTTGCATAAACTATGAAATTGATAAATTACGCCGTAATAATTCATAATTATAGCCCTATTATTGTGAGATACTGTAATTGTATAATGGATGGATGGACATTTAGTAAAATTGTGTGTTTGCGCTACACTCAAAACAGCTTTGTAATCGTTTTTGTGCAGAAAATGATTATTATCATTCGACCTTAAAATAGCTCACCTGGTAAATTTCTTCTTGTTTGATAATCTTTGCCACCAGTTGGATTTAAACTAAATTCATTGGATGCGTCCACAGTAGTTTTACCCCATTTTCTACGAAAACATTTTCCTTTAATTATTACTATTGAAGCCGGAACTTTTGCATGCAACAAGTTCATAATACGAAGAAAGCAAAGATGTTTGTTTAATTTTAATTGTAGTTGAAACGCACCTGTTTTCTGTTGGTGGTGTATCTAGTAGTTGGGGGGTGGATGTTGCCTTGGCACGTCTTGTTCCACCACCTAATGGGGAACGACGACGATTTCCTTCGTGCAAAGGCTGGAACAACACACAAAAAAAATCAATTAACTCTAACATAATCTCGTTTGTTTGTAATTTGTGTGGGCCGATAATATGTATTTCATTCAATCAATAGATGATCATTTATCATCAATACATTGTTCCCATTTAACATTCCAACATTATACATATATTTTGCCTGATTCTATAAGAAAGTGATTATCGTTAACAACTGAGAAATAACAATAGTGATTAAATTTTACAAACTTTAAATAAAAAATCTAATTATATTTTTTCATAAAAATTGCGTAAATTATAATATGGTAACATCTTTAGTAATATTTAGTTACTTTAGCAATATTTGCTATAGTAGTTATAACAATCACAACAGATTTTAAATTATTAAAGTCATTAACTTTAATAACTTTGTTAATCACTTTTTTATAGAATCAGGCTGATTGTCTCCAGAGAAAAATATTTCCAATATTTATTTTACGTGCACTTGTATATACCTATTTTGAATTGTTTAATAAATTTTTAACGGTACAAGTCTAGATTTTATTTATTTTCGTCACGATTTCATAGACAAGCATTTGAACGTTTTTATTATAATGTGAAACATTATTGAATTTATTAAATTCAAGTACTACTATTATTTATAGAAATGTGCTGACATTTAAATTTAATCAAAAATTTTAAACAAAATTTTGATAGGAAATTCATAAATCACTTTTTCTCTTTTCAGAAACTTACTATGAAAAACACGACCATATTTTTTGGTAAGAAAATCTTCTCTGAAGGCGTAAAAGCTCTCTATTCAAATACTAAAAGCATTCTTGAACTATTATATATTTTATATAAGAAGATGTCAACTATTTCCTTAACATCAACACACACTCTTGTAAAGTTATGCTTGTTCAAATGTAATGTAAACAGTTCAAAATTGACAACACAACTTTATTATATTAAAACACAAAAAATAACTATATAGGGTTCAATAAAACGTTATAACACATTTGTTGTAAGCGTGAATAGCTTTTTAACAATAACAAAACTATAATAGAGAAAAGTTTTGTATATATATTCGAACAAATTCGTATAAACAATGCCACTGAGTATATATTATTATATATAAATTGACAATTCAACTGTTAACGAATCCTATACAAATTATATAAATACAATTCTAAACAATAATAATCGTATGTATTTAGGTAAGTAGATGTTCATTTTATACGTGTACGAAATGAAAATGTTTGTTACAAAAATAAAAACTTTTCTAAAAAAAAAATGGATGTAAATTTATTGCCTACATCTTTTTCGAAATTAGGTCGGAAAATGTGGAAAAAACAGGGTGTGGTGTTGCGGTTATTGTTTTGGACAGGTTGGTGATTTGTGAGAAATGGAAAAAGGCAAATTGCTTTTAGTTCTTATTCAAATTGCATCAAATTGCATTTCTTTACATTCGAAATTGATTAGTTAAATATGCTTCCATTTTTGGACAAATTTGAATTTCTTTTTTAATACCATATTCTGCTCATTTTATAACTATTTCATGTGATTTATAATCACTGGTGAATCAAATCACGAAAAACAGTTACAAAATACATCAGTTTTAACTGACTTTGTTGATTTTTGATAAAATTTTGTACAAAACAATGTATTTAGTCGAAAATATCACGAGATGTTAATTAAACAAGTTTCCATTTTGTACAAATTTGAATTTTTTTTATATAAAAAGTGGCTTTTTGCAACTGTTTTATATGATTCGAAATCAAAAACGCACACAATACCATTTCTAACTTTCTGTTTATTTTTATGCAATTGTGTAAAAAACAGTGCATTTAATAAAAAAATAACATCTCGAAATATATTTATTAGTACTTACTTAATTGTAACATTAAACCATTGTATACGAATTTTCCCTTAAAATGTTTATATAAATTTCCAGACACATTGTTCCCTTGTGCATATAATAGCCGAACATTTGTAGATAAATGTGAAATTAATATGTAGATAAATAACATGTAGAGGGAATGTATGGATGACATGTCAGGAAAATCTGTTCTGTCACCAACAGTCTCATAAAGTTCATACTATATAGAGATAACATTATAGCAAGAGTGTTATATATATTGCAATAATCTAGTTTAATACACCATTGAATATATAAAACTAATTGCAATTGATTACAATATAAGTATACATATTTTATAAAAATTTTCTATATAAATTTCTCTTCTGTTATATTCTCGCGTACCTATACATATATATGAATATAACTTTTACAATATTACATTTATATGTAGAAATACAATAACATTATTATCTTCATTCACTACATAGAAATAATATATTATTCATAGAATATATTCACTTATCATTATTGTTCTAAAACGTCAATACTGGACAAAAAAATAAACAATTTGCGTCTTCGATACATATATATGTAAGTATGTGTATCTGATGAATATTCAAAGCTAGTTGGAAAATTTATTGGGAAAACTAAGAAATGTACCTGATGGAAGTTGTGTGGTTGTATTATTGTGCAAAATTCATTAAGATTACATTGTATTCCCTATGGAATATATAATACTACTCGTATAACATATTTCAAAGGATATACAAACATTCAATAGATTATTAGTATATATTTCGCCCACATTAAATCGAAATTAAGTTATTTTGAAAGAAACTGCACATTTTAGGTTACTACAGGGAAAACCTTAACCCAGTTTCCAATTACAAAACTTTCTATTATTGGAAACGAAGAATTAAAACCAAAATAGGATACTTACTGTAACTGGGGCCGTGTGTGATGTTTCAGGAGTTGGAATTTTTCTGGGAAAACCAGGCGATGATCCTAAACTTTCAGTGCCACGTCGTCGGCTCCCACTGAAACATTGAAAATATTAAATGAAAATACTGATTTAAATTCAATTTGACATGAAAATCGATTTTCTTATTAAATGGTAAAAAGGCCATAATTTATTGTCAAACTGTAATCGAGCTTAATAGATTATTGAAGTTGAGGCGAACTTGAGTTAAAATTAGTCATATGTAACAAAATGTCACTAAATACATGGTTATAAACTAATGAGAGCCTGTCACTCGAAAATAATTATTATTAATGCTTTTCATTCTATATTGAATCACCCTGTATGTGTCGTTGGTAATTTTTCTTCTGAAAATTTCTGTAATAGATTGATGGAACTAACATTTTACCAGAAAAACGAATAAAACTATAACTATTTTTCATTAAATTGTTCCATTACTTATTAAATAGAAATTTATGTACCTGAATTTTTATATAGTCGAGTTAAAATGTTATCAAATTTTGATTAAATGTTATAAACAATTAATTTTAATCAAGCTTATATTACATAAATTTGATATTAATTTGTTTACGAATTTGAAAAATTGTTTGGAAAAATGTTTTTCATAACAATTTCAATTCATTATTTTATATTTTATTTGAAAATATTCAATTCATGCAATTTAAAATTTCTACAAACAAAGTTTCTTATACAAACTGAAAGCTAATTTAAGTGAGAAAAAATACAACTTAAGGAAGCTTAAATTTTTTGTCAGCAAAAAATCAAGTGTAAACAATAATTAAATTAAGACAAAGTCAATAAAACGAGATAATGTGTACTTTCTAAATTGAAATACAATTAAAATTGTTCAGAAAACACCGGGTGATCGATTTTTCCGGAAATTAAATTGATATATTTCCTTCTTTACCACTTTGTACGGAGATTTTCATAAAATATATATATAGGAAAAATAGAAAACTAGTCTGATAAAATCCCAAGAAAAATATCCAATTCTTTAGAGATATTTTAAAAATAAACCCACCATCTAAAGAAACAATATCACTATAGAAGTTTTTTCTATTGTGTTCAAAATTGGTCCACAATTTGTATGGAACAAAACCTTTTTACAAACCGGAAATGAAAACCAGAAAAAACACGTGCATTTCCTTTATTTAGGGGAAAAAAGGGCAGCTGTACAGATAAAAAGCGGTGACAACTTTAAATCTTATTCGAGTGTAAAGTGTCTTAATTCACGTGTTTTAATAACTTTAAAAAAATACAATGATTGTCTGGTTTGCCTTTTATAAAAAGAAATCTCTTCATTTAGATGGAAAGTTGAGAGTTTATTGGACAGTTTTTCATTTTGCTTTGTGGTTTTAGTCAAATAATACATATGTATGTACAAGAAAATCCGATTTCGATTCAAATTCGATAGATTTCTTATTCCGCAAAATTATTTTCTAAATACATATAATTCTATTTGAAAATTTAATATTCAGAAAAAATGATCATTCATATTTTTTTTGGCGTTCATCGAACAAAAGACTCCATCCATCTGAATTTCCTTTTCACTTATCATTCCACGTATTATATATTAAATTCATTCACCTGTGCTTGTTCAACATCCCAAATTATGTTTGTGCACGAAATTGAAGCATTTTTTTTTCGAAAAAAAGCAAATATAAGAAATATAACGTAAAATCATAAAATTAGCGTCTTAATAAAGTTGTGTGTATCGTTAGAAATATCATTAATTAAACCAGTTTTGCATTAATTTGTCGAACACATTTTGTATTTGTTCAGCGGGTATCAAAATGTAGTAATACGAGCTGAAATTCGATTAGGAAAGTTTCTCTAATGTTGATTTTACATCGAAAATGTGTTACCAATTTACACTATACATACTTGGAGTTTCACTTAAATTAACTAGAATTATTAGTTTATTTGATAAATAGCAAGATTTTAATTCAATAGTTTCTCTGTTTAAATGGCGGTATCTTTGTAAGATTGGAATTAATTTACCATATTGCATTTTTAATTAAAAAAAATAAATGCACACATAATAAAACCAACAGTTAACTCTATTATTTGTCAAATTTTACGAAAAATAATTTAATCAAATTTTAGAAACTATACAAAATATGGTTTTATTATAATTATCTTAAATGACAATCTGAACAAGATTACAAATTAACATGAATAATTATGCCATTAACTTCCTAATTCTATTACATACACTTTCTCAACTTCTTAGCCATGGTAAAAAATTGGCATAAATTATTTCCCATTTTAAAATATATACAGGGTGTCCCAGGTTTAACGGACCAACGCTGTAGAGGAGATTATACACTTCATTTGGGACCAAAATGACCCTATATAGCATAGTCCGATATTTAGCGGTTGCAGAGATATTCAACATTTTTGACATTTTTGCATTTTTTATGTTTTGACACATAAAATTCACAATAACGTCAAAGATGTGGAAGATTAGAAAAATGTGATGGCATTTTCTAAAAGAGCAATAAATTCTCTAATAGGAACACTTTTGTTTAAAAAAATTTGTCCATCTTTCTCTTTGTTCTGGTAACCGAAACTTTAAAATTAGTTTCTTTTTCAAAATGTATACAAACTTCAATCAACATTTTTTTCAAAATTTTTCAATGGTTCATATTTTTTGCTTTAGAGGAAAAACATCAGCATTTAATTAGCTTTCCAATGATATATGACACTTTGAGTTTTCCTTTCATATTAAAGAAAAAATGCAATTAACACTAAAACAACTCACAAAAATTTTGTTTAATAATTCGTTTATA
>SSSI01006224.1:6070-30105 GCA_004796505.1 Oryzaephilus surinamensis
GTATTGTAAATTTAATTTCCGGTGTATGATTAATTTTTTTAAAAAAAATTGATACACTTACCATATTATGGTTTGTTAATAAACACGAAATACAACTGCAAACTGCAGCATATAATTTAGTGTGGCTAGTAATTTAATGGAAAACAATAGTAAAAGGATAATTTTTAGTGCTGTCAACTTAGGAGAATAATGATCGTAACCGGTCAAGTAATAAATTTGACCGTAACCGAATTAACCGGTTAACCGATAGTCATATTTTTAACCGGTCAAAAATTGGTTGATCGATTAAAAACTGAGTTTGACCGAGTAACAGATAATTTAACCGGTTTCACATATTCGTAACCGGACCGAAACTATTATTAAATATTTATTATTAAATAATATTTACACCATAATAAATTATAATATACTATATTGTTGAAAAAAATTGTTCATATTAATTTTATACTTAGTTATTTTAGTATTATTATTATTATTATTATGTATTATGTGTACTCGTAAGTCTCATGTATTTTGTGTTTTTTTTTTTATAAGATATATATTATTCCATTTTCTTGCTGTACAGGTGCTTATAATTTATTGCAATAAAACCAAAATATTTGGTTTATTTTATATATGTATTTGATTTAAGTTGAAATACTTTGATATCAAAATAATTCAGCTTAATTAAATTTAGTCTACTAAAATTTAACTATAATCAAAGGCAAAGAATAGAAAATTAACCGATTAAAATTTAACCGGCTAAAAGTTCACCGATTAAAATTTAACCGACTAAATTTGACCGATCAAATTTAACCGTATATGACCGAAAATCGGTCAAACATCGGTTAACCGGTTAAAGTAAAAAATTTAACCGAGAGTAAATAAGAAAATTTTAGTCGGTTAACCGTTTAACCGGCCACGGTTAACAGCACTAGTTTAATTAACATGTTTCTTGATAAACACAACAATTATTTTTAAGCATAGAGTTTATTAAGAAATTTGTATAAAAGTGAAAAATTGTTAGAACGCTTCCTAGATAGTTCTACATCCAATTTAGAACGATTACCTGTTTTTAGAGAAATTATATTTGATTGTATATCAGTACGGTTCTAGATTTTCCTGCTTTTATAGTGCATACAGTTTTTTTTCCACTATGAAATATTACTGTCTATTATTTTTAGTGTGTCTGTCATTATTATTATCTCATTTAAATTGCTCACTAACGATTGCTGTGTTTTAAATTCTATAATTATACAGGTGTTCTAGTTACTTCAATTTTTACAATCATTATTAGATATCTTCTTTGATCTTAACTGTAAATTATTAAGTTTTGCGACTATTAATCAAATAATGAAGATTATTTAGGACAACCGAAATTGTTGCAATTAATTTAATTATTAATATTGTACATGACAATATTTAAACAAGAAACTGGTTTTTAAAGCAGTATAATTTCATAAATTTTAATAAAAACGATATTACACAAAAATTGTGTTAGTGAAATATTAAAAAAATATTAACAGAATACTATATAATATAAATATGCCATAAATTTATAAAGTGAAAAGAATATTTTTAACTGTTTAATGTTGTGTTATAATAAAATTTCATATAAATTTCATTCAACATCATAAATCAAATCATGTAAATTGTTGACGTTGTTTTGTATGGCACCGCAAGTGTGTTTTGATATATGTTTTGTGACTATCATAATTTGATTAAAGAATATAAAAAAAACAAGAAATTTCTATAAGAAGAAGCATTCCACCAGGACGTAATATCTGTCCACGTTGATGTTTATACGGCAGTATAGTAACATGCCGATTGTTATACATGACAAAATTATCATAGAAATATACTGTACATGTCAACTTAAGTATACATTTAGCGAGTGCAAAAAAACTGGAAAATGGAAACCGGATAAATGCATCGGTGCAAAGAAAATGTTTATTTCAGTTAGTTGATTCATGTTGACATATTCCAGATATTTTCACAAAAAAGTCTACACAAATCTGGAGAAAGGATCGTTAATCAATTTTTCCATAAATTACAACTAGTTTTTAATAAAAGCTTCTGTACAACCGGAACATTTTTACAATTTAACGTGAAATCTACCCTTTCTTTCATAAAAAGCATAATCGACTTAACATTTTCCATATAAATATCTATTTTTACAATTTAACCTGAAACCTACCCTTTTTTCATAAAAAGCATAATCGACTTAACATTTTCGATACAAATATCTATTATTGGATGCACAGTTAATACTTAATCCTAGTTAATAGTATACTATTAGAGTATGTAAATAATTCCTTTTAAATAAAACCTGTAAACAAAGCTTCATGTACATAATCTTGCTAATTATAACACATAGATGGGTTTGTAACTATCGCCCAAGTTAGAAAAGCAATAGAGACATGTTCTGGCCATGTACTGATAATGAATCTGGATGGAGCGTGTTTATGTAAATTTTGCAAGAGTTTTAGAATAGCGCCTTAGTATTATAATTATAAAGTAGTGTTCTAGACCGCATTGTCTTATCAGATTGGATCCCGTAATTGACTCATTACGTTACTTAGTTATAATAGTGTATACGATAGGTGTGTACTAGTAAAAAATTTCTCACCGTTAAGATAAGAATTTCACTTGACTATCTTTGCTTTTTCACGTTACATTATTATTTTTTTCGCTACCAGATTGGTATTTTATCTAGATATAGACGTTTTGCAACATACATATACATATAATGATAAGAATTATTGTACTAAGTAATAGTTTATGAATGAATAAAAGTAATTTAATGATATGGATATCATGTTTACTTTGTGTAAAAGGAAAATGTTGTAATGGGTGTATTATTATCATTATTATTAATTAATATCTTATATAACACACAGTGTAAATGTGGAGCAAAGTTTTTCTATTTTCTTTTTACAGTTACCAATTAATTGAAATACATAAACTATGGAGCTGATATTTTATATTATTATAACATTTTTCGATTTTATTTACAATATCCGTGATATCGAATGAAGGTTTAATTTTTATTAAATGAATAAGTTTATTCATTACCTTGACATGATGAGTTTTATATTTTATATAATAAAATATTATTGATTTAACATGTTTGCGGATCTTGTATATGTCCTAGAAATAAAAAAATAAAAATGGAAAGAAAAAAAAGTAATATGAGTACGATTTCGAGATGAATCTCTTGTTTTCCACGTTCACTTTTAAATTCAATTATTTTTATTTACATTCACTTAATGACTTTTTAAAAAGGCATCTTTAGTTCTATTGTTGTGTATTTAATTCGTGATTAATTATAAGTTAATAAATCGAAACATTCATATGTCTTCAAATGTCATTTTAAGTATTTACTATTTCTAAAGATAAAAACTGTTGTAATATATTTTATTTCTAATTTATTAATAAAATATTTAAGCAAAACGAAAGTATGTGACTTTAAATAAGCCTAATAAAAAATATGGTGATGAAATTCAATAGGCCGAGACATAATATTCACAGTTGAATCTTTGTTGTGACAAGCAACAATAATTTCAATAAAAACATGACTACAAGAACTGTATACACACACATTGAATAAAATAAAATAGGGAACAAAATGAAATAGCTGACAGTAAATTCCATGTTGTGATATGTGTAAATCAGATTAGTATTTGGCCCCGTACACTTTTTATATAGTTCTATTTTTATATTATACATATATTTTTAAAGCGCCACCTCCGGTTCTCTGTTGGAGATCCAAAGATATTTAAAAGATACTGCTGTCACCTGTCACTCTGTCGCTCCCACCGTCCACGCTCCATATATAATTTATCATATAAAAAACATTTTGATTAATCCAACAGATAAATCTCCAAAATATCAAATTTAATGAACAGAAACAATTATCGAACGATTTATTGATTTGTAATTATTCTAAACTGTTAAATGGACGATTTAGTTCAGTAGCCAAGTTTGTATGGATATATGATATATATATATGTGTAGCTATAGCTGTACTATAGTATTCGTATCAGGAAATGATCTGTCACCGATATGGACTAAACTTATAGACTATGTACTTATATCGCATATAGTCAGTCAAAGCGATCGGCGGCGTGTTTTGTGAACTAGATGATAGGAAATGACTAGTGATTGCCTACGAAAGGAGATACAACATACTTTGGCGTACTTCATGCACTTCCATTTCCGTTTGAATCATTAAGATTTGCTGATTCACATATTAGAGTATTTTATGGTCAGTTTCGAGAAATAAAAACGAGTAATTAATAATAAATAGGTACATTTATAAAGCAAAAATGATGATATTTATTGGTATTACCATAAATGCGAAAGAATAACTGTGTTTACTTTTAAGAGCACTCATTCCATTCAGAATTAATGTATCGGAACAACTTTACAATCTAATTTTGAAAGCAACTTGGCTTTTTTATTACCATATTGTTTTTTTATTTTATTTATTATAAAATGACGTGTTCGTATATTCAAAATTCAACTCTTTGGTACTTGGTTGTATTTTTTTCTCGAAAAATGATTGATATCAGAAAGTAATGTTCTAATTGTTTCTACTTGCGGCTAAGCAATAATTAAACGTGTATATAGAAAAGTAATTAAATGGATTTAACAGGAACGGAAAATTAGTCATAAGTTAATACCTAGTTGTCATACTTGTACCTATAATTTAGAAGACCACACAAATATTAGAAAAAGTTAAGGAGCTAAAATAAGGTAATTAAATAGAAATTAAGTGTATTAGATGATAAGTTTAACGAAAAATCGATTAATATTCGATGTTGAAAAATTTTCATACATGCTTTGAAAAAATTTAAATTACTATATTCATATATCGTGTCTCGTGTGTTTTTAAACATACACAATTTGAAATAATTTTCCTGTTTATACAGATTAAGAAATTTTTTCGGGCCCAGTCAGTTTCTAATTGTTTTAATTGCTAGGATCAAATATATAATATTATACTTATTGTTTATAATTATGATTTAGGTACTCAAAAGAAGAAAATAACATTTACAAAGCACTTAAAATCACCATAATGTGTAATATTTTATAGTTTTGGCAATTTGCCTTCAAGCTAACTTATACATAGGTACCTATATACATATATAAGTGTAACTGTGAATTAATGAACATGAAATAAACTAAAGCGTCAAAAATTCATCTTAATTATAGAATTTTTTTTCTGGTAAAAATTTTCTAGAACGTACCTCCTTTAACACATTATGAGAAAATTTTATGTACTTCCTGAAGTAAATCTGTGTACGAAAAAAAATAATAAATTATTTATAATTATGAAGAAAATAACATCAATTGCTTTAATTCTTTGATGCATTCTCATTTTTATTAATTTATTAAATTATCAAAAATTCCAAATTGTACATATGAATGTAATTATTGCCCGGCAAAGACGAAGAAGTTTCGTTGATGATGGTTGTATACTTGTTCCTATAGCTACTTACTTCCATCGTAATGTAAGAAACAATATAAGTACCCTAATAAGATTTTATTTTATTACTTTACTGCAATGTTGCGTGTTAATAGATATTAACAAAACACATATCAAGTCGTGGGAAGCCGCTGTATATATATAGTTAATGTTTGCGTCTTCATTTCTCTGATGGCATAAGTTAATTATTCCTTTTTTTCTTACATTTTTAATGACTCAACTTTTCAGTACTAAATGTGCCACTAATTGTATTTTACTAAGTCAATTATAAATCCAAGAAGTATTTTAAACAAAATATTATTACGATCTGTATTCTATAATTGTAACAGGGAGTGTTTAAATTAATGATATTTTTTCCAAACTTAGAATTAACTCACCTTTTTATAAATGTTTTAACATTATTTCCACGTGAAATAAATTACATATTATTACATGTACAATCAAAATATAAAATATACAATTTACTTTGTGTGAAATGTTTTTTATGTTGTTTTCCGAATCGATATGGTTTTTATCGGGACCACACAAGAATCCTCTAAGCAGTGATAGATTGTTATTCAGAAACATTTCAACAATTTAAAAGGCAAAAATAGGCACCGAAAAGAGACAAGCTTTACATAAATTGTCAACAATTTCTGTTGATGGGCGATACTCCTACTATAAATGGGTAATTTGTGCCCTAAATGGGTAATATTTTATATTTTTTTATATAAAATACAAAAACCATCAACTAAATAAACCAAATTGTTGTTGTCGAATCATCAAAGACTTCTATTTAATTACTCTACTAGAATGTGTCCCATAAAATTAATTACAGGATTTATTACGTATTAGGATGTTGCATGATATATAAACGGGCCTAATTTATATTTGACAATAAATTACTTTTAATTAATAGATAAATAAATATTTTCATAAGTCAAAAGAAAACATTTTCAATAAATGAAGAAAGTTGTATTTGTGAAGTGATGTACAACTTTTCTCAGGAGTCTTGTAATCACAAGGGAATTCTTGTTTTATTCACTATAATAAATATTTACTGGACTACAACAACAAATTTATACCTACTGGTTAAATATTGACGCAAATGTTGTAGTTGTAACTTTTTCAACAATATCTCTTTTGGTTCTATACAAGAAAACAGTAAGTTTCCTATATTCATTTTTATGAAAATGAAAAAACTATTAATTTTCTCTCACAACTAATAAAAATATTTATAAAAAAATGTAAATGTGTTGCATCAATATTTGCGTAGGTGATCACAAAAAGAAAACTTAATAATTCATATTAGATAAAGCATCTACATCAATAAATTGTCTAGTTACAAGAAATATATTATAATTATGAGCTTCTAATGGTATCCAGTGTTGTATGTTTATAAAATATACCAGAATTAGTGATAATCATAAATTCCTATAATTTATGAATCTGTGACAAAATATATAGTCGTTATGGTACGAAATACCACACTATTTAACGGAATGTAAAACTTCTTTATAAGTTGTCCGCTTTTTTACTTTTCTTATATTATGAGAAATGAAATACTTACATATAATATTCATATTTATTATTTAAACGTTTAATTTTAATTTAAAACTACCACAAAATATGTCATATACAACATGAATATTGATGCGATATAATATTTTTTCTTAATAATGTTCACGTTTAATTGAACTATACATCAATATTTACGATTTAGTAAAAACGTATAAACGTATAAAATTCATACTAGTTTTACTATCAATAAATATAAATTTAATGGTAATCTTTTTCACTATATGTGTTATTTTATTTCTTGTATTTACAGGTATAATTAGTAAGCAAAGGGTGCTTATTTTCGATAATAAAATTTGTATTTATTTCCATTAGTGTAATTTGCAATTTACGTTATTTAACACACAGTGTAATAAACATGAATAGTATAAGTGCCTGTGTATTCTAACTATTTACTAGTAATTACTACTTATTTGTTTTGTATCTTTAGTCGCTGATATTAATTGAATATAATAAATATATGCTTACAAAGAAACCATCATCACCATGTAATAAAAATATGTAAGTATATTTGTAAAAAATGGTACAAGGTGATGATCTAATTTCAAAACGATTTAATTTAATTAAGTTCTTTTATTTACATAATATTAGACGATTAAATTAATAAAATTATAATTTGGTCCAAAAACTACGTTACGAAAATATTTACTCTAAAAACAAGTAATTAGGCTTAAGTAATTATGGTTAAGCGGCTAATTAAAATAAATGCACGTTTTATTTAAAAAAAATTACAATTGAAAGTACATTTTACAAATAAGAGCACACAAGAAGGCAAGAAACGTGAATATATGATGAAGAAGAAAATAGAGTTAACATTCTTCGTATTTTTAGCACACATTAATGTTTACATTTTATCAAAAGTTGTAGTGAAAAAGTTTTGTTGTGACTCTTTGTGAGTATATAAAATGTATGGTCATTTAAATATCAATGAATATACGTGATGTCGGTGAATAGAAGCCGATACCTCATTAATTAAATAAAACATGTCGATGGTAAATCCAATAGGGATTTAAGTATTTGTCAACAACTGAGATTATGTGACAAAAAACAACCATTGCCAATGAAACCAAGTCTATGCCAAATAGGGAAAAACATTGAATACCGACAACGAACAGCTTCG
Source organism: Oryzaephilus surinamensis (assembly GCA_004796505.1). NCBI lineage: Eukaryota > Metazoa > Arthropoda > Insecta > Coleoptera > Silvanidae > Oryzaephilus > Oryzaephilus surinamensis. The sequence continues at coordinate 14,218 of SSSI01006224.1, forward strand.
GATTCACAAAGTTCGTGTAAATAAAGTGCACACAGCACAAGTTACTGAAAACCTATATATTTATATATAGAATCTATTATTAAATTTCTTTCTCTTTATTATAAATTGTCCATTGATTTTAGTTGGTTTCTTGGAAATTTTCGCATCAAATTACATGTGCTGACAAACAAAAATGTGTTTGCTGAAAAATGTTTAAAATTGTATTTTTGTTACAACATTTGAAATAAAAATTAGATCCATAATTAAATTTAAAATTGGTTTCGTTACAGATGAATAGACCGAGTGAAAGTATATAAATTTAAAAGATTTATTGCTTTAAAATTTTGTCCAATCCAATTTACTGGCAAAATAAAGTAAATTTTATAATGTAGCCACATACAACATATATATCACGATTATTCCATTTGGTAACCTAGTTTTAGTACATTTTCTCATACAACACAATCATATTTTATAATATGAAATGTTAGTTATTTGACCGTGGAGTGATTTCATCAAATATAATATGAGATTCTCTCCTAAATTTATATTATGTCACTTCAATTGTCTAATAATACGAAAATATATATTTTTAACCTTTTCGGTAACCATAAAATAACTTTCATAAAATTTATGTTTGAATACATGGTAAATAATAAAAAAAGAAAATATTGTAGTGTAAATTTACGCTATAATTTACATGGGGACTTGTAACTTGACACCTGGTTTTATAAAAACATTAGATGTTTGTAGATCTTGTATAGATAAATCAACTAATGAGTTTACGTGTAATTATTTTTCATCATGCACTTAAGATTTGCCATCTGTAGAAGAAGTGGAATTTATTAGTATTATGTGCATCACTGCATTTATACTTAAACAGTTTTAAATCATAAAGTGGAAATATATTCTGTAAAGTGTTTTGAACAAATTGGAGATAATCAGAATAGTATACGAGTACGTATAAATGTATAAGTACATCGAATGTTTCATCATATGTGTAATTTTTTTCTATATGTCATAAGCTATTTTTAGTAGTCAATTTTTTTCCATATTCCAGTGGTGTAGTTTATGGGGCTGCGTAGGATATATGTATATCGTCCTTTAATTTCCACGCCATTAAGAAAATTGGCATTCTCGAAGTACTATTGAAATCGTCCACATTTTCTTCACAAGAAAGTATCCTTGGTCAATAACTGTAAAGTGAATCATTTCCGAGAAGTGAATCATTTTTATCACCCTGTATCTCGATAATGTGGGTTTACGGACTCATGTTAATAGAAACTTTTTTCTTGTAAATAACCATAGAATCACCCTCATCATTTTCCCCACATATAATGAAACACCCTGTATATGTATTTTCAAGAAAATTGTGAAAAAATAAAACAGCATTCATCAATATCCAGTGAGTGGAATTGTTTCATTTTAACACCTGCCAATTGTGCCTTATTAGGTAGTACTTTTTAACGGATACAAATTGCAAAATGATCTAGTTCAGGAAGCCAATAAAGGCTTTAGTGTTGTGTGCACACTTTGGAATTTATAATTGCATCTTTTATGTGTCTCTTTATGATGTATCGCACCTCATACTGATGTGAGCATTAACTGTTTAAAAGTATCATTTATATGTTATACATACGATTTCTAAGAATATAATACAGTAAAGTGCAACATGCAATTAGTTGTGTGTTTCTTGAATTTGTAACAATAAATAACGATTTTATATCTAAATGTATTTGTTATATATTACTAGTTAGTATCTGTTTAAAAACATAATTAATTTATCTGTTGCATCAACAAAAGAAATTAATTGCAATGAAAATGATTTGTAATCATTAAATAATACACAAAAACGTTTTTTAAATGAAATGCATGACTTGTATTTAAAACGACAGTTAGAATTTATCACATGTGGCACATGTTAGAGGGAAGAACTTCTCTAGTTCTTTATATAATTAATGACTATGTCAATGTTGAATTTCTTTTTCCTACATTTCCGTGAAGCTGTATTATAAATCCTCTACATCTCTCTTACATATATAATAAAATATATTCATTACATATTTTTTTCTGTATGTTTAATACAATTTTAATATATTTCTAGATAGTAGATATAGACACAGTATTAATTGCTATTTATAAATGTCAAGGTTTTTAAAGAAGCTCTATATATAAATTATTTTATATATTTTCTGTCCAACATATTATTTAAAAAAGATGAGCAAAACCTTGGATATGCAAACAAGCTTTATATGTGGTTGTAAATTAATGATTTCAAAACTGAAGATGTGCATGATTTGTTTCAAAATATTTTGTAATATTTGACTTGTTCAAAATTATATCATATATACATTTGCTCAATTAAAAAAACCACTTTTTTACATGATATTTGACATAAGTATAAATTAGTGTTGCTCCAGATTCGTATTAATTTAAAAAATGAAAAAAATTACAAATTACATCAAAATATTTTGTACTAACAAGACTAACTGTATAAAAAGTACTAGACATAATATTTATAATAAATGATTTATAATTTTATTAATATTTTTCTTGTATTACATCCGGGACTAGTCATAAGCAAATATTTATTATTTAAATATACTTTATAATATAAATGTCTGAAAAAAAAACTAACTGTTGTATAAATGAGCAAGTTCGATATCTGGTATTACATAATTTCAAATTTTAATAAACATATTCTGAAAAGTCTTGAGGACAAAATTAACTTTACGCTTTTATACAACGAATTATTTATTTATTTATTTCGCCCACATTATACATCTTTATCTTTACGGTTATCTTACGGATTAAAGGTTTCAGATGCCACTTGTCTTACACATATTAATCTTCTTTGATATTCCTTTCACTTGTTAAATATATAATATAATAACACCTGAAAAGCGGCATGATTTTAAAAAAATTATTGCTTTAACATTTTTATTTTATTAAAATTTTACCATTAATCCAATGAATTTTAATGTTATATGTTTTCGAAAAGCGTGTCGAAGCCGGTCCTGATTCCATAATAAAATACGATCTTGTGCTCTAAATTAAACGTTATTCCAAACCATCAATATTGGCAATATAATTTGTAGACGATCATAAAATAAATAGCCTCAGATAACGTATATGGTCATTTCTTACATAAACAAGAGCAATATGTTTCTTTCTACAGAAATTAATCTAGTTTGAAGTTTGAGGAAAAGAAACAGATAACTAAATAGTATACACGAATATTATAGTTGTCGCAAATGGAAGAAAAATCGATTTGCGAAAGCGTTTATCATGCTTTATTGGTTTATTATATATAATTATCAACGATAAAAGTGGTAATACTTATTTTTATCGTAAATATCTTCATTCATTTCATATAATTACCACCTTTTAATTACATTAAGTAAAGTGTTTCGGTTTGTTCTCACATTAAGCCTGGCTATTTAAATTAAAGTGTTATTTTTTATAAGAAAATATTACCATATTACCGCATATACATAAAATGGTCTATTTTTATTACACAATTGTTTTGTTGATAACTATTATTTAAAAAAGTTATATTATTATGTTTGTGTATACAATGTCAAACAAACATTTATGTAATTACAATAGAATTTAGATGGCATCTATTGAAATAATGTGCATGCAATAAAAAAGGAACAGGGGAAAATAAAATAAAATTGTAACTAGTGTAATAGTAGAGCGGTGCACATATAATATTGTAGCAGTTTGCCATAAAATCTTGTTCACAATATTAGTACCTACATATATTATCAAATTGGCTCGATAATCCGTGAGAATGAAATATATAATGTAGATATTTATAACGAATAACCACCTCCGCAAACGTATTATTGTCTGGCCATTTCTCTATTGGGATTCACACGAAGTTGTGAACCACATTATATCAATTATTTGGATTTGTGTTGTTGTTATACATATCACGCCACTTGGGAATTTACTTGTTATACCTAGACCGCTTTATTGGCGATGTTATAGGTACTATAAGGTACCAACAAACACCCAATATGGAGATGTAAACGTGCTCACGAACGACGATTTTTGCGTAAACAAATATCAGATTAAGGCGATATTTGGTAGAGAACAGCAAGATAACAATCTTGTACACTTGTATATGCTGTGTAAAGTGGATTGTCACGACAATATAATTGACAACTTGAAGCTTGAAGTAAATGGGAAGCTGTAAATTGCCGCTGGAATATATATAGGTACCGAACGATTTTTAAATTCCAATTATTTAAGAGATATTTTTTTTAAATTGGATTACGGTTTTCTTTCTGTAAATCAATATAACAAGAAATTTCAATTTGTGATGATGTAAGGAAAGTTTTTTTATTTTTTTATGAGAAAAAGAGAATTTTATACTACGAATTTGTTGTGATCAGTACTATAAACTGCCCCCCATAAAAAGTTTTCAAAATATATGATATCACTTAAGTCTATCTATTAATTAATGATGAATAGAAAATGGATCTTGCAAAATATGTGTGTTAATTAAATTCTTTAACAATCGCTAAATACCATAAACTAATTATTTTTGTAAAAGTCATGTTCTTATTAAAAGGGAATGGTTCTTTTCATAATATTTGATATCTCTAATTTAGTTTTAAATGTTAATCAAAATTTTGTATTGGTTATTATCTAGAAACGTCAGTTATTGAAAGTCAAACTGATGTCCTTAGAATTATTAGCAGCTCTTTTTTAAACCTTCGTAACAAAATTAAAAAATTATTAGTTATGTATATGGTGCTTTTAGCTTTCATCTATGTATACGAAATACATGTCAGTACAATTGCACGATATATGCACATTTTCGAAAATATAATTAAAAATTTTACTACCCCTTGGTAGTAAAATCGATTAGTTCTATTTTCTCAGTAGCACTTTCACTGTAATTCAATGTCCTTTCGAATTATTTTAATTATATATTTAGAGCGATTTTTTTAACTTAGTTTCTTTGGTGCACATAAAACACATAATCTTAATTCACACATTTATTTAATTTAAATAATTTTGAAATTCATTAATTTATTTAATGAATAAATCTTAACAAAACTTCAGTTTTATTTCCGAACTCTATTAACTGCTTTTTATTACAATTTCTTAATAGCTGTATAAAAAGATTTTTTTAGTAAAAGTTTTTTTTTATATAAAACTAACGATTTTTCAGCAAAAATTTTATTTATGTCCATTGACATGTTTTATAAATATGTACTTACTTAAGTTTTCCAAACAAAAATATTCCATAAGAGCCTAACAGTAACACTGTTTATGGCGATACAAAAAATAAAAACCGTTTAATCAATGTTTTACATCATGCCTAAATAGTGTCATTTCTTAGATGCATTTTAAAATGTAATTGAGGAAATTTTAAAGGAAACTAGTCATTACTTTTTTTTTAAAAAAAAACAAAAACTTTCGATTAAGCGAATTAGACCTTTTTGTATCATTACAAATAAATTGCAGTTGGTCAATTTTTAATTTTTGTTTACCATGTCATTTATTTTCATAACCAGTGGTTAAATCTTTACAATTAGTAGACAAACTGAATTTTTCATTTCAATATTTCAATATATTTATAAATATTATTACTTAACCAACAAATATAGCTATTATAAGAAGTGCACATCATGATTTATAATATATTACATATTTTTATTTCAATAAACGCATTTGAAAGTAGTTTACCGTAATTTGTGATTTAAAAAAAAATGAAATTTGCATAAAAACATAAACAAAAAATAGTCAACAGAAGCATCATCGTATATAACATCAAAAACGACTTTCAATTTGTTATGTTATGGTGAAACTTTTTACTGTGTTCATCATCAGTTATACATATGTAGAATAAGAAGTACATTATTAAATATATCATCTCAATTTGGACGTTGTCGTTAAAACACGATTATCTTGATAGTTGTTTGTGGTTGTGAGCCGATATATATATGTGTGTATTCTGACTAACCCAGATTAAATTTAGATAGAAAGCACGAAAAATCTGCATGTTCGTGTTTCCCACGTTTTTACTCTATTTATCTGAAGTTTATATATACACACATTCACTAACATTTTACATATACCTACACACATTTATATATTTAACGAACAACATGTAAATAAATGGACTTTTTGTTATTTTTAAATTAAATTGGACGCTTTATATGCTTGTCTGGACCAGTATATTAATTGAAATACATATACACAAGATTCTACTTCGATTTAGATTTAATTGATCTTTTAATTTTTTTTCTTGCCTCCTTTACTTTTGTTAAATATTAAGCTATTGTAAATGTAAATGACAGGTGAACAAATAATTCCATTTGGACCAATGTAATTGAATTAATTCCAATCATTTACTATGTTGAAATCCAATTTAAATGACTTTTAGTTAGTTTGCATGTCTTCTTCATCTGAAAATGGCCATAATACCGTATGAATTTGATGTTGTGTTTGCCATCTTTTAATGTGAACAATAATAATAAGTCACCAAGTCCACAATAAATATACCTATGTATGTGTAGAAAATTGTAAACACGTCGCTCATAGTAAGAGAGATTCTTGGAAAGTGCAGATGTTACTTTAAATCTATAACTGTCTCAATCCTCTAGGCGAGTGTGAAATAGTTTCTTTTATTTTGCAAGAGCAATAAATAGATTAACGGCTGCCGAAGCATTGGTGTTACACATACAAATTACACGATTGACTATCTAAGGTATAAACAAGAAATGGATGACCATATAACATGGCAAAATGATCGTATATTTGACAGAAATACGGTTATTTAATTCAAAACATTTTGAATCACTTACATACACATTTATATATATTATATTGTAAAAAGAATTATATTCTTAATGTTGCTCATATAGGTACATTGAAAATTATACACTATGGAACGAAAAACTCATATACGTACTCAATATATGTACTTTCGATTTGGTAATAAACATTTACTGATGTTCAATAGCTCATAAACTACACCAAAAAAATATATATTGAATTCTTTAGATGTTACCGGCCATATATTTTCAATACTCTCTAAATTTCAATACTTGTGAGTATATGGCAATTTTTATACGTATTGTGTTTTAAATTCAAAATCAATTATCGTACAAAGAAAAAAGTTCAGTGCGAGATTTTCTCTTAAATATAGTAAATTCAGTTGTATATAAACTGTCAGTTTAAAACATTAAAATCTATACAATTAAATTAAAGATTGATCGACACACATATACAAGCTAATTCGAAATTATAGGTGTAACTAACTGGATAAAAAGCATCGATGAAACAGCATCAATTAAACACATCCCACTAATTACATACGCATACATTTATAAACGTATGTGTTTTATAAACATATAGAATTTATGTACACTGTAATACAAGAATAATGATTATATTTTAAAACTCCTCCTATGTGAATTATTTATTAATATACATAGGTATATATAATATAGTATGTAATGATGATACAAAATATACATATTTTACAAACATTCATCTTACAAATTTTATACCACATTCAATCAAATTTTATTATTATCGTATTTGTGGCACTTGCAGTTAAAATGTAATTTTAATAGAAAATAAGTTCCTGTTAACTATAAATGGATCTTTAAACAATATAACATTTGTGCATAAATGTTTATGGAATATAACTGCGTTTTTTAGTGTTACATTATTTATGTTATGATTCACTATGAGGGGCCGTTCCGGGCATTATTATTCGGATTTCGGTTTGAATATACATAAACGAATTTTCAAGTACCTAATATATCTACAAATTGTTTTATAATATAAGAATTTGCGTATAAGATAAATAAAGCTCTTGATAAAAACTTGATGGAATTTATTCAAGATAACAGGTTGTCCAATTTCTAAATCACATTAGTTTTCTCTTTATTATAAAGTCTTTAGATACATACTAATTTTTACCTCACAAGGTATAACATTGACTTTTGCAAGAAACATTTGCAATGCTCTAAAAATATTTAAAAAAGTGAATTGATTATACTTCTAATGAATGCATATATTTAAATAAATGAAGCATTACATGATTTAATAATATACATTCAATTTAACGGAATATTAATTTAATATCAATCCACTTGTCAGCATTGCACGAAAAATCGTGAATAAGAGTAAAAGTAAATCATTATTAATTGATCTCGGTCAAGGTAAAAAATTTATGAAAGAATCTCATGCTGTGAAAATATAACGAATATAACAATTTGATTGCAATATATTCGAGGGACCTCAAAATATAACAAGTTATGTCTTAAAGATTCTTAAATGCAACAGAGTGCGTAAAAATTAGAAAACTGGTTAAAATTGCTAATTTTCAAATTTGACTTTTATCACTAAAATATTTATTTCCGTCAGCAAGTATTCGAAAAATCTATCTAGAAATGTGGACGAGGTAACATACATTACCATTTATGATACCATATCATATTTCATATTATAATTGATGATATACGAAATTAATTTAAAAACAATTAAAATGTTAACAATTTTAAATGAAGTGTGAGAACTGATGTTCTAAATACCAAGGCTAGTAATTCTCCATCTGTAATTAGAGTTGAATGTCATTTTAACGTATATTTGCCACAGCTTGATCTCAATCGTGATATTAGAACAAATGCAGAAATGTTAGAGAGATTAAGAAATAGTTTTAAACAATTAACTTGTAGGAAAAAAGTCAGCACTTATAATATTTAAATATGCGTCAAATTGATTATACACGGTGATTCAATTTTTACTGGCCATAGCCATTCTATACTAGATTTGGAACTAAAAGGAGCCTATAAAGTACTATAAACGATAGTCCGATTCTTAATGGTTTCGGAGATATTCGAAATTTTTTGTTCTTTGTTAATTTTTGACGTTGCTGTGATAAGAACAATTATGAACTTATATGATAGCATATTTCGAAAAAGGAGTAAATTTTCCGTTGGAATAATTGTCTTTTTTATAAATATGTCCATTTTTGTCATTGTTCTTGCAACTTGGATTTCAAAATTATTAAATTAGTTTATTTTACAAATTGTATACAAATTTCAATGTACATTTTCTTGAAAATTTTTCAGTCGTTCATATTGGTCATTTTAGTAGAAAAATTGCGCTGTTTAATTCGTTTTCCAATGATATATGTGACTTTGAATTTACTTCTTTTGTTAATGAAGAAAATGAATTTAACCAGTAAAAGTTGAATCACCTTGTATACATTTCGTTGGCATATAAAATAAAGTTACTCAAATTAAATTTAAAAAGAGATTTAGACTATGTATAATTTAGATAATTTCTTATAGACAATAAGTTAAGATATTATGTAATGCATATTGATCCATGAAACTACAAAATTACACTTAAGAATATGAATTCATTTCACACGATTAATGGGTCCATGTAAGATTGTAAAATGATAAATTGTAAACTGTCCAACTTGAATCTATCATACTGACAACTCAATTCCTTTGCGTGATGTTAATGTTTCATACAATGAACTGTTTGACCCTCTTGTTGGCATTTTTTCAACAAAAAAAAAAGAACAAAATATAATGAGCGTTCATCTAAAACATGTCACAACCAGGGCAATTTTCTTTTATAATACCAAGAACGTATTAGAGTGCGTAAATTTAAATAGTAATTCTATTCAAAACAGAATTTCATACCAAATACAGTTAGAAAATCGAATTTCAATTACACGGTCTCGAACAATGGCAAAATAATCTTGTAATAATAATTTTTCACTAACAGTTTAAAAATACAATGGTATCGAAGATAGATCAGAGTATTAATTTTCGGCAATCACATCAATCAAACCAATCAGTGGTATGTTACAAACCACAATCGTGTGTAACCTTTAACTCAGTCAGTGTAAATTGGTTGTTATTTCAGTAACCTTTTCCTCGTAGTAATGTTGTATTCAAAGTTCGTCATCATGTATTACAATTTTACAACAACATCATTTCACAAAATAAATTATAATCATTAAGTTTACTAACAATTTCAAGTGTTAAAATAATTTTACTATTCTTAATTTAGTCAATCAACATTTTTTTCTCTAAAACAATTTTATAAATATGTATATCACGCAATCTAAAAATCTCCATTACAACTACATATACAAAATTGTACAGCTTAAAGTTTATATTATAGAAACAATAAATCGATCTTTTACCTACACTTTATGAAACAAGTGTTTTGAAACTAATCTGTGAAGTGAAAAAACATCTCCCATCTGTCTAACAATAAATTGTGAAAATCAGTCCCACCAAATCAGTTATCAATCAATAATAGCATTCATTCCTTCAGGCGCAACAATAGCTATAATATGGACTTACAATGGTAACAAGAACGCAACATCTCGTGTGCTATATTGGCGTCTTTTTAGGTGCATATTTGCAATTTTATTGTTACCCGGTAGTATATCTTACACACACATAAATTGTACCGTGTGACGGACAGTTAATAATACATCTAATTGGAAATCGCTACTGCAAAGTGCGAAATGCCCGCGGTAATTCAATAATAGATTGTGCTCAGGCACGGAATGAACTTGAAGAAGTAGCCTATGCCACAGAACAAGATAACAACTCGTTGCACTATTCAGCACCTGCTCTTATAACAAAGGTATTACTAAACCATTCAACTTACACCCGTATTCGCGAATAATAATAAACATATCGTATTATATTTAAACATTTTCACTTAATTATTTTCCACGATTCTACATATATGTATGTGTGGAGATATTATCAATTTTCTTTAACTATGCAAGAAATGAAGAGTGTGGGTGATATGTCTGAACACACATATTAATTTGACTTCTTCATTTCTATTTAAATTAATAGTCAACAGGTCATTTATTTTAAATGGTTTTACGAACAAAGTTTCTCCAACAACATGATTACTTTATTTTATTTTTAGTATATCACAATTTTTTTTTTGAGTAGAAGATGGAAGTGCAGATTGTTGAGTTTCTAATTTGATATTCTACATTAAAATTTAAACATTCTATATTCAAATAAATGATTCGCTGTTGTAATTTCTAAAAGGGAAATGTTATGATATTGAATGGATGTTGGATGAGCCGGTCCTGATTTTTATTACATGTGAATTGACTTTCATAAACAACAATTTATATAGACGTTAAAATTTTTTATCTAAAGGTACACATAAAATAAAAAAACCTTTTTTAACTGGTAGAAAATGTAGTTGAGAAAGTCCTTCTACTATATGTACACTGTTGTTTATATACGAGACATCAAAAAGGATTGCAAACATCACTTTTTCGAAAGTTTCAAATTAAAAAAATAATTCATTAATATACATTGTACAAACAAACAACATTGTAATGGTAATTTAAGATAGAAAAATTATATTTATGTGTAAAAGAGAATTTTTTTAAATGCTAAACATTAAAATAACTAATTATAATGTCACTGCAGAATATATTTTTATCAAATGTTTAATTAATTGATGAGATATAAAAACAAATGTCCCTCTGTACGCCCACACATTTATTCTTTAGTCAAGTCTAACATGGTGGGCTACATATAATAATAATAATACATTTGCATGATGAAATTTATTAGTCATAAAATGTAAAATATCAATTTTGATAAAAATAAATATAAAATATTATCGATTTCACATGCTTCGACATATAAGTTACACACATTACGTTATTATATATTATACTGGTGAATAAAATTTATTACAAGTGTAACATTTTGTGATTTTTATGTTAATTTTTAAATAAATACAAATAAAACAAATTTATACTATTATTATTACCGGAAGCTCTTTTACCAGGCTATTATTATTATTATTAAAATATCAAGCACGTTGGGTGTTCCTTAATAATTTGCAAAAATTATACTCCTAGTATATTCTATATTGTATTTTATTTGACTTTCTAAATCAAATTGTTGAAAAAAACCATTCTATTAGTATGCAAATACTAGCATTATATTTTTTGTCCTTATGTATCGTAAAAGCCTTATTTTTTACCAACAGAAAGAGTGATTTTATGAATAATAACCAAAACTCTTAGGAAAAATGAAAACTATGCTGTAAAACTCACCAAAACTATGCGGTAATGTAAGCGGTTTACATTGGGCATTTACAGACGTTTAAAATAAAAACTAATTTTCAAAAAATAAGCTGTATATACCCAAATGTTACTTTACAACACATTTAATGCCCTACATGTATATACAAGTTGAAAAATGTTTGATTTTTATGACATTCCATAGTACTATCTCATAATTTTTAATTTTTTCTGTAATTTACAGAAAATTAGAAGAAAACTGTTTAGAAAAAACAATTTAATTATTTACAACTGGTTAGTACAATGATGGTAATGTTGTACATTTAACATTAAACTCGTTTAGAAGGCATAATGTGAACCTCCAAGCAAATGTTACGCTTGCCTGCGGCTCGTGTTGCCAAAAATGCTTGTCGGTTCACAAACATTCACCTTACAAACTCTAGAGTCTAAAGTAAATATGTAACTAATTCATTTAATGTTCATCGTATTCTCACTGTGTTTTAGTCCTATATTGGGTTCTAATACTAAAACCGTTTCAATAGGAATCTTTAATTTAAAATAATTCGTATAAGGCCAAAGGAATTTGCTTATCGTTATTTTATTGATTCCACTGTAGAAAATTTATCGATAAATATCTTTAGTACAAATCTAGGATCTGAATGATGCTTTGAATACGAAACAAGTATCAAAGTATATAACTTCAATAAAATACCCTTTAAACAGTTTTCCGTCAGTCTGTTTCAAAAAAAAAAAACAACATTTATGCATATTTTAGTAGGGTCTTAATGTATTGTGTTTATACATAAAAGGTCAACACTTATAAAATACTGTTTGTTTATGTCACTAATGATATAAATTCTCTTTACCATACAGTATACATGTTAACTAGTTATTAAAGATTACTAACAAGGCTGTAAATGTGACAGAAATGTTTTATTCTCGGAAGCATCATAAATTTTGTTTAGTGTTTGTTATAAATTACATATTAATAAATAATTACTGTACATGTTGGACACCTAATATTCCAACTAAATTATACAGAGTGGTCAAATAGACTAATATATAAGAAAGTAATAATGGTTGTGCCATCATCAAAAGACTAACTGTATATATAATAGCATGAAAGTGTTGGGAATCATCTGTAGTTTTTACACGGTATCGATATATGTATTAATTCTAATACATAAAAACTTTGCGTTAAACTTAAAAAGGCCGACTATTTTATCAGTTCAAATATCACTAAGTATTTCAACTCGTATAATCCTTCCAAAGAAAATATTTCAAATAAAATCCAAAAGATAAGTTTAAATTTCATTGAAAAAGCTCCAAATAAAAAACGAGGTAAATAAAATAAATGTTGAACTGGAAATATACATACTAAGAGCTCAAAGTTGTTTTGTGCGCCTACAAAACAAGCCCGTATATCAGATTATCGTAATAGAATTCGTATTAATATTAAAGAGCAACATTTGACGTTGCATTAAGTGTAATATATTATAGTGGGCGAGAGACACATTATATACAAACCATATATAACACACTAAATATATATAAGTATCCCATGGACAAAGTACTAAAAGTAGTGGTTTTGATAGTGGAGATGGGTGACGGCGATGCTATATAATGACGTGAGATATGTGCGGGTATTTGTAATGGGATCGGGGTCATAGGACATATGCGATGTCTGGACGATGCTGGTGGTCTACCATCTCACACACATCCACTGGTATTCTGTACCATCGGTACATATGGGGACAAGCGAGCCTGTAGGAGCACCAACATTATTCACCCAGGATTTGAATCTTTCTGTTTCAATGTTGATGAATTCAATTAAGTTGTTTTGAAAATTAAAAATAATCAAGCTTTCCATCAATAATTCGACATTGATTCCGGAAGAACGAAGAAAAAACCGATTATAAAACATTTTTTCAGACATACAGAAAGATAAACAAAACCTGTTTATTTTTTTTTCTTTTCAACATTAATACAGAAGCAAAATATTACAGTTATGGCATGTGCTATCAGTAGCTTGAAAGAAATAAATCTGCATTGAATGTCCATAAGACTGGCTCTCTACATGTAGGTATCTTATACATGTGTGTGTGTGTATATATAGTCGGTTGTGTTCTGGTATTTATTGCTGAATTGCGACGAACCAGTCACCAATTAATTTGTCCAATGGTTTAGTAATTGCTGGTTTCCTGCTCCGGTTGTCTATCTCTGCAATTGCATTTCAAGAATTGCTTTAATCGTATATAAATATACTCTTCGTTTCGTTTTAAAACTATACGCGGGGATGATTATCGAAACAACTATTATGCCGAAGAAGATGCGACTAGCCAGACAACGAATGAGCAATAAATCCGAAAATAGCGTCATAAATAGCGAAAACAATGCTAGGTGAGTTAACCTACCGTGGATTAGAAAGATAGCTACTATACTGAGCATTGCTTAAGTTGCGTGCATTATCCTACTTCTTTATAGTTTCGACATTACGATTTATTCTCAATGATGGAACAGTAATCAGTTATCGTTTTACGACTACATAGTATTCAGATGTGACCATTTTGAAGTAAATCAATATTCCTATCATGACTTTAAATCGATTTCAGCTTTTATCGTCTAAGAATGTTGAAAATTTACAATTTATTTATTAAATTATAATCACATACGGTTTTTATTATAACTATAGCAACTTCCTAAATTGAGTAAAGGTGTTTACAGCACAATAAAATCCACACCCAAAAGGATTGTCACCGTCACGTATTAAATGTGAAAAGTTTTATATTTTTCCATAAAAAATAATTTTTTATGAGATTCTAGTACTAAAAAATTGAACTTTCATTTTTCGCTTATCATTTCGCATCGCACACATTTCGTGAAGGAATCATCTTACAGTAAAAATTAAATGAATTTAAAACCACAACAGCAAAAAGAACAAGACTAAAGCACGAATAAGTGCATATATTATAAAAATACCTTAAACTGTTCAAAATAAATAACTCACTAAATTCCATTCATGTGCTATATAAACTATATGTATACACGAATATATGTTGGGTACGTATTTTGCTCTGGTCTCATTTTTGCCTCATGATGTATAGTATTAAACTTCCTTGTCCGTTTGTACTGCAAATTTATTTAAGAACGAATAAAATCTGAATTATGCCAGGGAAAGGCATATCTTTGTGTATTCGTGTGTGCGTGTGTGTGTGATTCCAAAATTATTCAGAACATTTATCTTTCTTAAGTTTTGAAAGAATTCGAGGACAAAGTAAAATGTATTCTCATGTTGCTTAGAGATGTTGCTGTGGATATACTCGTATACGAGGTCTGATCAAAAAGTAAGGTGACTACTTGATTTTAGCGGGTTTCTACAGTAGATTTTTTATTTTTTTTTTTGTCTAATGTTGAGACACTCTTCGTGAATATATATTTAAAGTTTCAGCTAAATAGCATTCGTCGTTTTTTTGTGAGAGGCATAAATCTTAGAAGTGTTTTGCGAGATCGGCGATTTTCTGTCGTAGAATAAAATGGATCAACGAATTTGCATTAAATTTTGTGTTAAAAAATGGAATTAAATGCTCCAAAATACTTGAAATCTTGAGAGTGGCATACGGTGAATCTGCTCTGAGTAAAAAAAATGTTTATAAGTGGTATAAGCTCATCCAAGAAGACCGTGAAGATGTTAATGATAAAACTCGTTCTGGACGCCCCAAAAAGTCAATAACAGATGAAAACGTGGAAAAAGTGAAGAAAATAGTATTGGGAAATCGTCGAAACACTATTAGAGAAATGTGGGTATCTCGTTTGGTTTGTCTCAAGCAATTTTA
>SSSI01006225.1:2217-13352 GCA_004796505.1 Oryzaephilus surinamensis
CCATGTCTTCATCTTTCATAATATTAAAAAATTCATTCACATTCATTTGAATATATCATTCAACCCCTTTAAATTTTTTAGTCTTTCGTACAAAAAACTTTTAAATCTTATTATATTTTGTTTGAAAAAAACAAAATATTTTATAATAGGAGTTTTTGTCTACAGTTCCAGTACGTCGTCGTCGTCGCCGTACGCAAATCTTGTAGGCACGATTACGCTCGATAGAATAAAAATTTTGAACTGAAGCTTTGTATACGTGTTGCCCTTATATGAAAATTGAGCCCCTATTGCCCCTATTGAAAATGGATTTATTCGGTGCAGCCAAAAGGACTTTAGCTTCACTCTCTTTGACACTCATTAACGTTTCTTTCGTAATGATACAAATGGTTTACAATACAATCCCAAATTTGGTTTGTAACAAATGGTAGATTGCGATTAAATTTTTATTTTAGATACTTTCAAAAAAATATTGTACAAATTTTTCAATGCAGTGTTAAAAACGCTTTCAACCTAGACAAAGTGTATTATGTGACAAAGTTCTAAGATCTTTTCAAACAAAATATGTCGTAGTCGTAATGAGTTTTTGTTATTTCTACACCATCTTAAAAAGCGGTATGAAGGATAATGAAAAAATTATACTATGACTCAATTATAGTTTATGATCGAATTGTAAATTAAAAAGTTTTAACGGGAATAGCCGTTTACTCGTATGTAGGTACCTACTATGTATTTTCAAAAAACTGTACTTATAAATTATAATTATACTTGCGATAAAATATTAAGCTTTGAAAATAAGCAATTATAGGTAATCTAAATTAAGTTTTTTTCTAAAATGTATAGTTGAAGTATAAAAAATACACGTTGGAAAATCTATTTAGAATTTAGAAAATCTTACATCTTAATTCATAAATTCTAGTTAAAATAACATTTTAATCATCATTAATTTTAATTTAGTATTTTATTACCTCAGATACAAATTATATAAGCAAAGTTCAAAGTTAATTAAAAGACTTAATTATTTAGTGTTAAGTGAAATGTATGGTACTTCTTATTAGTTCCAAAGTAAAACATATTTTTTGGTTTATTATAAGATTTATTTAAAAGTATTACAGTTTATTAAATTTTTGTTTAATTACTAATACATTATTATTGTCTCGTCACATTTATTTTATTTTTCGATAAAAAATAATGTTAATAACTATGACTAGACTCATATATTATAAAATTAAACGATTTCGTATTATAAAATGTACAAATAATGGTCTTATTCAATGACGAGGTGGTCCATGTGGTGCTGGGCCTTGTGGACCTGGTGGGCCTAAATTTACAATAAAATAATAATTAAATAAAAAAGAAAATTTATTAGTAAGTTAAGTTACCTGGCTTCGGTGCATTTGGGCCCTTTGGACCTGGAGGATTGTGAGGTGGACCTGCTGGGTGTGGGTTTGGTGGTTGATGTGGTGGTGGTGCCATTTTAAGACTTTGACAGTAAACTCAAAAAATAAACTGAAATTTATCAAAACAAAAACTGATATTTATACTAAAATTAAATAAATAAATATATCACATGTTCTGTTATATATATTTATTTTCAATTTAGATAATAAATACCTTACCTTAAAGTCATGTTTATTTTAATACTCATAAAATTACGTGCAAAGCACTTTCCAGCAAAATAAACAGATTAGATAACAATTTTGCTAAAATAGTAATGAATCATTAAATTGTTATTATTCCAAAATTCCAAATAATACGGTAAGATAACAAATCAAAAAAGTTTTATTTAAAAAAAATTAACATATAATTTGTAAAATCGTTTTTACATATCATCCAATACATTACAAAATTCATTAACTTTTAATAGTGCCCCTTTTTGTATATCAATCATTTCATTCAATAAATTACGCCAAGCTTTCGAATAACGTTGTTTATCGAAATTATTTTTTTGACTAGAATTATACAATTCGCATGCCATTTTATGAAAATGTACACAACTTTCAATTACATGTCGATTACTATCCAACACTTCCCATTCCAATTCGGACACATCGATTGTATTATCATTTGGATTTTGTACAATCAATTCATCATCATCAATAATATCGTCTTCATCTTGCAACAAACTGACATTCGTTTCATCGAAATCATTGTTTGCAATCAATTCTTTGACACGATCAGCATACCGTAGTGTATTCAATGAATGATCCACAGAAGAATGTCCTGGTGATATTAAAGCAATCATACAAGTTTTGGAATTTTCACCGATGAAACTGTCGCGCAGAACTTGCGTCAATTTACTACCGCGAAACGGTAAATGGGCGCCTTTTCGGCCCAACGCTCGAATGCATTCCTTCAACGCCAACAAGCTCTTGTTAATGTCCGCCCCTTCGATCCGGGTCAGACGATTCGATTTCGAATTGTCAGCTCCACGTTCGTTTCCCGCCAAATCGATCAACGAAAATTTCCCATCCACGGATTTGACGCCGGGACGACGTAAAATTATCTGGAAAACGGCATGCGAACGCGAAGAATGCGCGTTCGCCGACGTTTGGCCACTAGTTCGCTCCAAACTGCCTTTTTGGATCAATTCCAGCACATCCTCCACTTTGCTGACGACTTTTTCCGTTAAACCGACAACTTGTACGACTTGTTTGCCGTCTTCCAGTACCCTTAAGCGTTGTTTTTTCGCCAACAAATCGAATACGAGTTTTCCATAAATTTCGAAAAAACTTGCACTGACTACAAAATTCTTCTTCGCATATTTCGGATGATTTAATAATTTGAAAACATCAACAGCAACCAGACTGTAGATGCCATTTTTGAAGTTTTGCTGTTTGCCTTTAAATTCGCCACCCATTGTATGGGTTTTTCCGGAACCGGTTTGGCCGTACGCAAAACAAGTCGCCATCCCACCTTCGAATATCGTTTTAACCAGCGGCTTTGCCGTAAATTTGTACACAATATCGTTGGTGCATGTCTCATCGAACACGTAATCGAAACGGAAGTGCTGATTTTCCAAATATTTCGTCAAATCGACCTTATGTTTCGGTTCGTGGACGGTTAGTTGGTTTCGGGTTGGAACGCTAATCACATCCACTTCGCGCCGATTCAATTCGCGCTCGTTTAACGGCCGTTTACGCACACATACAGTGATTTGATTTTCGATGATCGAATCGCATTCGCGCAACGGTTTGAAATCGATTTTCGTACGATATTCTTGAACCATTTGCGCAAATTCCCAATACGGATTCGATTGTTCCATCAATGTGACGTGGTCGCGGAACGCTTTTTCGTCGGCTTGACGTTGCCGTCTTTCGTCCCGACATTTTGCGATCATTTCCACTTTTTTCACAGCCTCCGATTTGTAGTCGTAACGATCTTTACGTTTTGGTGATTTCGGTGGTGATTCGTATTGCATTGATGGCCCTATATGAAAATCAATTTTCCAGCATTAGGTCATATTTCAATTTTTATCGTATTTTAATACTTTGATGACGAGGTGATTGTCGTTTCGTTTTCAAATCTTGATAAACGTCCATTTTGATTGCGGGCGGAAGTGGTGGTGTTTCTAATGTTGTTTTTTTAACTGACGACGAAGACGTTTTCCGATCGTCCATTATGTATGGAAACATTTTCCCGCCTGGAAATTTCACTCGCCATTTTAATATTTCAATTTAACAGAATTAAAAAAAAAATATTTTTATCCCTTACCATTTGACAGAATTAATTTGAATTTTGAAATCATTACAAACAATATAAAACAGCAGCTGACTATTAATAATATTATTAACATGTCTTTTAAATCTTTTAGTAGAAAAAAGTTAGTTTTACATAAAATATGAGTCAGAATTGTTATTATTTATATTGTTGTGAAATTGTATGGTACAATACATGGTAAAGTAAGGTGGGAGTATAAATTTAAACATTATTATTTGTTAATGTTAACACAAAAGGAGATATTTCGAGGATAACCAGCTCTCTTACCTCGATTTTCGTGTAAAAAAATGTACTTGTTATACAACATTATATAAATTCTACTAAATTTAATATATATGTTCAATATACTATTGTTTGGGCACAATATTGACCAAACATTGTACAGGGCAACGTGTTTTATAATATTTGATTATGATTAAGTGTGTTTAATCTGGTTTAATTAAGAAAAGTGCTAATAATTGCATTTGTGCGCAGACTAAAGTTTAATTAATTAATTACAGAACATTTCTTTTTATTTTAAATAACTATTATTATAAAATTGTTATAAAATACACGATTTTAGGGGGTAGTTATTGTAAAAAAATAGTTATTTTGAAATAAATTGGAAATTTTCATTTGATTTCAGTAGAAAAGTATATGAATTTTCTTTTAGTTTGATAATTTCACAAAGGATGTCGCGAGAGTTAATTATTCAAAAAATTAAATTGAAAAATTGAACCAATTTATTTTTAAAATCAATAGAAATTACTAGATTTTGTCAATTTTGTAAAATTATTGAGCATAACTCAAAATATCTTCTGCCAAAGTAAAGAAATGTTAAAAAATGTTGCCTTAGTTTAAGGATTCGTCAACGGATGTCGTAAACACATAATTTTTTTAATTATTGAATTTTTCATTCCTAATTTGACTATCGTATTAGAAACCACTTAATAATATGTATCTTAAAAACTTAATAAAAAGCTTTATTTTACAAAATAAAATCGTTTTAATATCAAACAAAAAAACCCAATTTCCTTTACGATATTTAATCCTGAGGCCACTTTTTAGCAAAAACAACCGCTCCCTTAAATGCCATAAAACGAACAAGATGTATATTGGCACAAAAGTGCAATAAAAATTGTTAATATAAAAAATTTCCTGCACGTCGTCCATAGAATTTTTCCCAAAACAACTGCAGGAAAATATGAGATAAAAGTGGTGGTGAGAAGAAAATTCATTTAGTCGACACATATATGCGGAATCGGGACCGTTCCATATATGACATTTAAGTTTGACGTGCCTTTTGGGAGCTGTTTACTACACCAATCTTTTTACACATACAAGTCGATCAGGGCCGGCCTCAAAGTCAACAACACTGTGTTGTATTTTACGAAAAAATCCCCGAAATTTAATTTTTAAGTATTTCCAACAAACGAATGCGACCCAATGGGTTTCCAATTGTTCGAAAAGAAAAAATTACGTTGAATTAAGGGCTGCGGTCCGATAAGGCCGGATCTGCGCTTTCGTTCAACTAAAACTAGACGGAAAACAAATTTTTAGGGTAAATAAATTGAAGTGTGACGGTTTTTATGGAGGTAATACTGCTTGGCTGGCTGGATATTATGATGGTATAGAACGTTTCCGGACACTTTTATGACATAACTTTACCATCCGATGTGTGTGCCCGCCTCTCGTTTTTCTGTTCCAATTTAACTACATTACATTTATAAAATAAATAGAACAGAAATTGATCATTTCAGCTTTCCTCGTACATTATATATCGTATATATTTTGTCGCACACTTTGTACACATCAAACGTGAAGAAACATCATTAAGCGCAGCTTTTGATGGCGGCCCCCTTAAGTATAATCACCGCCCCCATGAGGTCCAACACAAAAATCTTAAAATGAACGTGTCAAATTTATCCTAGTCACGTCGTAACTAAGTTTTTTTTCACTTCTTCAACAAGAATCCAAGCATACAGAAAGAACGCCGACACGAGATCAAGCTAACGAGAGTACAATTTTCGTTATTTTTTAAATTTCCTTTTTTAAGCCAAGAGAAAAATCCAATGCCAACGTTTTTTGACTGATGATGATGATTATGGGGGCTGAAATTTAAGTGTATGTGTTGAAAACTTTATATTATTCGCGTTTTTCTTATTATCTATTGCACTTTTATTCTTTTTCGGTTGCTTTATTAGGCGAATTAACTAGGGGAGGGGTTGGTTTTCGTGCTAAAGGGTGTCTTAAACAGTAAATATTTGTTACGTAGAATTGGCAGGTAGGAAAAAATGAACATGCCATTAAAATGTACAACAATCAAGCGATTATTGTAGATTTCATTTTAAATTAACCAAAATTAACCGAAATTTAACTTAAAGTTAAGTTTCTGTATTTTTCTTAATAAATATTATCACTATATAGTTTGTTCTTTATTAAAATTTCGTTGGCATGAAATAAGTTTGACGTATGTTGGTGGTGGTTTGGTGTTCAACCCTTAAACGTTCGACAAGCGCCTTAACTTTTCCAAAACTTAATTTTCCCTCTATATATATGGGGTTCATTTATTTATAGGTATAAGAACATCTGCACCGAACATACCCTTTAGTCACCTTCAAGTGTCACCACCAAATTACCGACAATTAACTTAAAAGTTTCGACTATATTTAGACATTAAAATTGAAAATTAGTTTATTTTCAAAATATATACTCGTACGTATATAAAAGGGGTTAGTTTTTAATGCACATACACGTTTTTGTTAACTATATCAACACATATACCCTTATCAATGTCTAAAAGGAAAAAGTTAAAGAAAAATTACCTACGTTGTTAAATATTTAAATTGAAAAGTTGAATGGTAATTAAGGGACGCGCTCGCCACCCCCCTAGATGGATAAAAATCGTGACAGGAAAGTGCATAATACACATTTTCTGATTTATTGTGTCGACAAATGTTTGTCTTGTCGATTGTAGCATATCATTTAATATGCACTATGTTTGTGTGTATATTTATAAGAGGGGTGGTAGCTCTTATACACCCCCAACACACACACACACACATATTGCTTTCGTGGCGGCTATACACAACCTCCTCATTCTTACAATACAGAGCCATATTGGAGGCAAACAATAAAGTGTTTGGCGTGTTAATATTTTATTCTCTTTCATATATATAGAGAGAAACTCAGTTATTATGAGTTTCCTTTTTCGTACAAAGACATTTTAATATAAAACTGGCTTTCGACGACGACGACGACTAGTTGAAGTTTCATACATTTTTTTTACTATCATATATATTAAAGCAATATTATTTAAATTTCAAGCTGTATAGTCCCCTTTTCACTGGAAAAGAAGAAACATATGTATATTGGTGGCGTATTACACTATACAGCCATCATATATGGGTTTTATGTGTGTAAAAAAAGGGATGGACGTACAATCCCATGGGGATATCACTTTACATAAACATGTACAGAATATTTTCATGTAGGTATGCATTTGACATTATATTTATGTTTCCGTGATGTGGAAATGTAGGTATATACATGTGTATTTTGTTGGAAAAATATTGGGGAGACGGTTCTGTAAAAATGTGACATTTTAAATGCCTTGTAAGACGTGTTCTAGGTGTAAAAATAATGGAAATATAAATGGAATGGGTGATGAACGTGTCTATTTTCCAAACGTATATATAGAAAAGGTTAGTAGTCGAAACAAAAAGGGGTAAAACAATAGAAAAGTCCTTTCGTCGTCGAGAGGATTAGAATGGGAAAGGATTAAATGCTGAAAAAGTGACTCTATCCAATGCTTAAACATACTGTACGTTATATTTTACGAAATAATATTACACAAGCCGGGGGTGGGATGTGAATTTTAAGAAAATAGAGACAGAAAGAGGGTATATTATGTGACAAATTGCACATTATTGAGATGACGATGGAACTTAAGAAAAGAACAGAGGTGTAAAATGGTGTATTTAGATGGAATAAAGGGGTTAGCAATTTTCCAACTTGCTTTCGCAACTTTCTTCTTCCAGCACTATTATATGTGTGTGTGTGTGTGTGTGTGTGTTGTGTGTCTATTTGCATAAAGTGGAATAATTATATGCGGAATCGTATTCTATATAGCAGGGGGATGATGGTAAGCACTAAACAGATGAGGGTTGGGGTTGTTCTTACTAATGTCTTCCTCAAATTCGTTCTCGAACAGTAATTATTAAAGACTTATTGAATGAAAAAATTGTGTCGTCGCTTAATTTAAATATTCATCCACCTTTTGCAAGAAGCACCAACTAGTATGCGGTCTTTATATATAAAAAATGCCAAAAAAACCATAGTGAAGGAAATGGTTTGTGTGTGTGTAAAAAAGGTCGTCGTCAACGACGTCATCACGAGTAAAAGTTTTGCTTTTCCAAAGAAACTACATATATATATATGTATGTATATGTGTGGAAAAGAAGAAGGGAAAGATAAGAAGAAGATGACGAGGATGGTTGTATACGGGGTGGTTTGGTGGTTGGACAAAGATGGCATTAGTTGGTTTTGGAAAAAAAAGTGGAAAAGATGAGACGCGCTTGCGTTCTTACCGTTGGTAAACCTCTAAGAAACGACGCTGGTCTGAGGGTAAAAATCCGCCGTCTTTCCTGGTTGGCGGCGTCGACAGCGGTGGCGGTCTACCTCAACATGCTCCGCCCATATTCGAGCCCCCCGCAACACACAACCACCCACTTGAGGGCTACCCCCAACGACTCTATACTTTTATACTATTTTCTTATAATGTCAGAGAGTATCTCTCGTGCGACGTACTGAAAAAGACGCGAAAACTTTTTTGCGAAACGCGGTCGTCGTCGTCGCCGTCGACAAATTTTTCGAAAATTTTACAACCAACTTCCAAAAACCATTCATAGTGAGTGCCAATCATTTTTCGTCTCCCCCAAGAAATTTTTTTATATTTTTATATAACAATTCTTTTTAATTGATGAGTCACAAATCAGCTGATTTTTCCCTTCATCCCTTATATCTATGTTAAACAGTATCTATATTTAACTGGACCAAAACGTGCATCGAATGTCAAATAATCTCCAACTAGTGTGAGTGTGTGTTTGTGTGTGTGTGCACCCTAGTTTATAGCGACGTGAATGAGAGAAAGTGTGCGAGGGTTGGATGCTTGATGAGTGTAAGATATGGGGGAAGAAGGCGATAACAAAAAACCTAATTAGATCATGTTAGAGAAATTCTACTAGATTGTTATATTTAGTATATCTATACCTATACGTGATGATTTTCGATGTTGTAATTTTTTTTGAAAAAAAATTAAAATTTTTTCCAGGGTTGTACGCATCAGCCTGTTGCTAAAGGAAAAAAAAAGAGCACAAATAAAGGGAAAAAATTACCCCACATACATATGTACAGAATTAATACACCCTTCAATTTTTTTTTATTTCGCAAAGATACTTAAAAGCTTTATAAAAAAAATAAAAACAAAAAAAAGCTCAAGTTCGACGTTGTATTTAGAGGGTTGTATTGCCAGATATACATATATACATATATATATGTATATGTATATGAAAAGTGAGATGCATATATAACATAATTATTAGAAAAACGAACTGACGGTGGTTGGTGGTGTCGACAGGTTGGAAAATGCAAGAAAAATAAAGAGAGACAACATTATATATATACATATATAGTACGCATTCGGGGTTTTTGGTCCGTGTGTGTGATTTTTCATATCACATATATTCGCGCCATCATCCTGCTTGCTTGTTGGTGGTGGTGGTTAGTGGCGGCGGGTTGAAAAGTCACACAGCAGCAAATCCATTTTTTTTTTGTTCACAAAACATTCAACACACAAACAAGTAGAAAAGAATCAATGTGACATGATCTTAAATCAAAAGTGTCATTATAATAAGAGAAAGTTAAAAATTAGTGAAAATCAGATAAATCGAAAATTTGTAAAAAGTTGACATAGAAAAGGGCCATTGGCTGAGAAAATGCACCTGGCTGGCGAGGTGACATCCACCACTGGCCATTACAACGACCATCAACAACAACAACAACAACAGAGGAACAATTATGGCAATAATTTGACTGCTGAAATGTTGGCTGAAAGAACAATTGATGGTTTATTAGCTGAACATCCTGGTGAATTGGTTAGGACTGGATGTCCGCATGTTGTTTGTACGGTTTTACCGCCACATTGGCGGTCAAATAAAACATTACCGGTTGCATTTAAAGTGGTCGCTTTGGGTGATGTGGGTGATGGCACTGTGGTGACAGTGCGAGCTGGTAACGATGAGAATTATTGTGCTGAATTACGAAATTCAACCGCTGTTATGAAGAATCAAGTCGCTAAATTTAATGATCTTAGATTTGTTGGACGCAGTGGCAGAGGTAATAAAATTTTTTACAAGTACTTGTAAAATACATCCATGTAATCTTTTTATCTATATAGATTTAAATTAAAATATGCTGTTATAATTGATAAAAATCCTAAAACGTGATGAAGATTAACAGCGAAATCTTTAAGGTTTTTATTTGTTTTAAAATTGTTTTCGAAATAATTGTACCTATTTATATTTTTGTATAATGATCTTATATATTTTTATAATCAAAGGATTAAAACGTTATCATTTTTATGTATACAACTTTAAATTGGATGAAGATAAGAATTTTTATGAAAACATTTAAAAATTTTGGTGAAGGCGCCCGATTAAAAAATTTTTGTTAAAACTTAAGTACATGTTTAAAGTTTTTTATTAGTTATCGTAAAACCAGTTATCTACAATCATATTTTTATTTTTCTTACACTAACAAACCAACTACATATGTATAAATATAGAATTATTTATAAGTATTGAATTCGATTGACAAATTTGGTGGAGGCGAAGTGATTAAAGTTAAAAAATTCTCACATATGACGAAATTTGTTCAAACTTTGCTTATAATTTATCTTGTTAATCATTTTCTGACTAATTCCAGAAATGAAATATGTATTGAAATTTTTAAAATACACCTTTTAAAATTTCAAATTGTCTATTTTAGGTAAAAAAATACGTTTAACGTTGCACAATAGCTGAATAAACCATAGAAAATGATAATTTCTCTCACTATATATTATAGGGACATAAAACAACTTTACATAAGTTTGAATTATTATTTGGTAATATTTGTATATGTATATAAGTGGCGCCAGACAATATAATGAACAGACAAACCCCTTCTATATCTCATTTTTACCATAAAACAAGTTGAAGATTCATTCCATCTCATTAGCTTTAATGGTTTCAGCTATTTAAAGGTCTAATATTTCGTTGTTCATTTGAATGTTAAAATATTTTTCACATGATTCAACACCATGATGAAATTTACATACAGTAATGGTAAGAGACTTTCATTTTCCCATAATTTATTGAAATTCTAATGTTTGGTGGTGA
>SSSI01006227.1:0-19391 GCA_004796505.1 Oryzaephilus surinamensis
TTGTTGCACCAATTTCAAGTTTTCTGTTCAACAAAACGAAACAAATACTTAGAAAAATATTAGTCAGACAAATAATATGCTTAACTAATAATAAACATGGTTTTAGTTCGTTGTACGACATTGATGATGATTTGCGCTGATTCATTTGATTTAAACTTATTCTATTTATGGTTTTGAATGTTCACAACTGCGATTTACAAATTAAACAAACATATATACAGGGTGTTAACAATGGACAATCTTATAGACGCCAAACAATTTTAATGCAATATTTGTGAACAGTTTTTTTTTAATTTTACAATTTTACAAGACAATAATGTGTCAACAGACAGTTTACGTAAATAATGACGTTAATTTGTTGTTTGTGTCAAGTGTACACGTTTTTTATTAGCAGGAAAATGTTCAAATTTCCAGTTTGATGGCAATAAAATTTGTTTTAATAATGAAAAATTCTTCAAGTACTTAGTTGAAAATTTGACAATACCTTTATGACGTACATTCCGGTTAATAACCTTTAGTTTTTTATGAAAAAGTACATTATTTTGTTTTATTCAAGGGAATTATAACTGTTTACATAGACATGTGATGAAATTGAATTTTTTTTCATAATTTTAAATTAAAAATACATAAAGAAAATGCTTCCTAATTTTCAATAGCTTAATGTAAAATCAATATTCCTGTTCATAATTTAACAATATTTCCGTTAACATTATAAAATTAAGGTATTATATGTATATAAATTTAATAAGATGGGAAACTGGAAAATTTTAACAAAAATGCTCTTAAACTTTTCAAATAATATTTATTATTGCCATTAATTTTCACATATGTAAATCCAATAAATTTGAATAAATTTGCTTATATTTAATATAAAAAAAAAAAACTTTTATATATGCACAATATTTTAATTTCGTGGGAATTGAATTTATTTTTTAATTAGTAGTTAAAATCGTAATTAGGTACTTAAATAACTGCACATTTCGACTATTTTCTTGAAACACAAAATGGATGGCAAATTGTATTTCATTTTATGCATGCATATATGGTAAATACGTGTATATAAAATCTATTTCTGACCCACAAATAAACCAAACTTAAAAATTATGATTAGAAACTCGTTTAGCAAGTGCGTGATAGATTAGATTGAAATTCTTCATAACAAAATTAACAATTCAAAAATAATTTCAACAAAAAAAAACACGACATAATAATTTAATTAAAAGGGTTTACAAAAAAACATTACGTTGTATACATATATATTTTATTTGAAAAGACGCATCAAGTTAATTAAAAACCCTTTCAAACATAAAGTGTGACCTTTCTGCTTGCCAAAACACCTAAATTAGTTTTCTTTGTCTTTGCGTTTGATGTGTTTTTGGTAAAGAGGAGAATGGGTCAGTTTTGATGGTCCAACCATAGAAAAAACTATTTAATTGAAACGATTTTCGATAGTTTACAAAGAAAATCCATACTAATAAAAATATAATATGGGGAACGGATACATCAGAGTGTTATCCTTGGACAGGCTGTCGGCCTGCATTCTCTGTAGTCGACGAAGTCTTCTCTTTTATAAACTGTAAATATATAAATAGCACGTACACGAACATTCATAAATACAAAACTCTCATTTGCAAGGCCACCACATTTTCAATGTCAGTCGACCACTATTCTATATGTTTTTGTCATATTCAAATATATTAAATAAATTATTAATATGCATATTTTATCTGCTATCGCAAGAATGCCAAACCAATAATAAAACATTTTATTATTATAGAAAAAAATCCCCCCTCGGTAATACTGTGATCTGCAATTTCTTTTGTTCTTTTGTTAGTTGCATGGCCTTGCATATGTCGATTTTGCAAAAATTTCAAATCATTCCAATGTCGAATATGGGTTTTTTTTCAATCAATATCAAAATATGTGCACACTATCTAGTGCTGTTAAAGTTCAATCGGTATTTTAAACACCTTGTTTACGAACTGTTTATCGTTATTTTTTTTGAATGGAAATTCAATTTATACACACGTTGTCGATTTTGTTGTGGACGTGTAATTGCATAATGTATGGACGACTTAATATGACTTTTTAATACATATTTATTTAAATAGCGTGCACATTTTAATGAAACTCATTAATTAACGCAAACATTTCAAATAATTCTTATTATTCCCATCTATTTACAGGGTGTGGCAAATTTTATATTAAAAATTACTTTTGTATATTTCTTCATTATCAAAAACTGCACACATACATTTTACATTTATGTATATTGTACGTCAAAGGACTGCAATATTAATTATGACATTCATTTCTGTAATAAATGCAGCTTTAAATGAATTTCAAACATTTTCAATACACAAAACGCAAACATCGAAAATCGAACAGTTTTTTATCTAAATAATCCTAGTTGAAAGCAATCAGTTTGCAAAATCGTATTATCGTTGCATTAAAAAAATATATAAACATCAATATAAAAGATAATTTTATTTTCTACTTACCTAATGAACATTTTTTATCGAAATCGTGCTTTTAATGAATTTGTAAAACCTTGATATGACAATGACACTTCATTTTTTATGCATTTAACAAGTGCCATTCAAAATGATATTAATAAGAGTGTCTTTAGTTAATTTTTAAAAAATCTTGTTTTTTTTTATGTTTGCACTGCTCTGAAACAACGTAGAAAAAAAGTAAAATGCGCAAAAAAATTAATGACACTTGTTATGGTTAAGTGAATATCACTTACCAGTAATTACGACACGTTCAATTAACATAATTACACACAATTTCCAATTATTGATAGGGAAATATTAACGCTGGCAAAAAATCCAAAAAAATTATTGTTAACAAAGATCTACTGTTCGGTGGATGCAATTCGATGCAATTTTCGTTGGACACATGCGCGAATTTTGCACAGTAGCAGAGCAGCATCAAGACGCATTTCACTCATATTTTACGTATTTATACAAAAATAACAAAAAAATTATACGAAATTAAATTCAATAATGGGAAAACATTCAACCGCATCTAATATACAGAGAAAAGAATCGTGTTTTTTTCGTTAAATTATAAAATTCAGTTAGTACGTTACACTTACATCAGGTATTGAAATTTTAATTAGTATAAAATTATTTCCGTTAGTTAAATAGAATGTGTTGGATAACGAAATTTAATATTTAACGGTTTTCAATTTTTCTACAATTATACATTGTCTAAATTAATTGATAATGTGTCCTTTTGTTTAGTTTTCATTATCTGTATAATAATTAGTTTTGTCCATAATGGTCATAATTCATATGATTAACAATAAATTGTTACGTATTAGTTTTCTGCTTACATCTTGAAAATTCGTTTTAATAACAACGAAGCCAAAAAATCTTTATTCAATTATTGTAACCGTAACCGGTTATTTAGTTTTTGTCAGGACAGGATGTAGCCTTGTAATTTAATTAATTTTAATTAACGCTAATTTACTGGGCTATAAGTTGTTGGATACATTATAATGCCTATTATTATTAAAGCCATAAAATTTTCTCGAAATTTATACTTATTTGACAAAATTTGCATATAAGTAATTATAAGCAAGTGTTGAATTTTGTACGAGTTTATGTTGAAGATTTTTAGTACTTAAAGATTCTCTAAAACAGAATCAACGGAAATGCCGACAAACCGCAACAATTTCCGGTTAACCTCTCTCTCTCTCTCTCTTTCTTCATTTCAACCCGAATGCATAGCTTTGCAAGTATTTCCGTTTAATGATCTTAATTCTGACACAGCAAGATTCTATTCTTCATAGCAAAAAAAATTTTCTTATAAAAATAATCGATAATCAACGAAAACGTATAGAAGAATTCAAAAGAAAAATATTCCAGCATTCAAATCATCAAATGACTAGCTAATTAACATAATTGTATAGGTTTTTTCCAATATATAATAGTTTTAACTGTTCCTTTTGTTTTGCCGAAAAAATATGTGGATATTTGAGATCTAAGATGTGTGTGTGTGTGTGTTTTGCCAAATTCATGAGAAACAATCGGCTTCGTAAATAAATCATTATAGTCTAGACTGTGCAACATCAAAATAAAAGAGGAAAAAATGCATGGTATATAAATTTGAGCATTTCCACAAGGTCAATGAAAATATTGTGCTAAGCTAGTTAGCAACAGACTGATAGCTTTTAACAGCACTTAATTGCCAAATTTCAACACAACATTCAAATTATACCAAGAAAATTCTAATGGCCTTTGGTGCACTTTTGGGGTTCATTGTTTCAAGAAAAACAACAACAAATCTTTTGAAATCGTTCTTTATACAGGTTTTTTCGACAATTTAATTAAAATTTGCACACGAGTAAAAATCAAACTAATTTCTATACATCTTAAAAAAAAATTGTAAAAACTACAAATATTTACAGAGAAACTTAGTTTTTTGTACAATTGTATCAATTTTAATTTTAACGGAATTTTCTAACACAATATAAAAAATACTGGAATAATTTCATTCCATTAATCATCAATTTTATCAAAATAGATTGTCTTCGTTTTTGGATCATGAT
Organism: Oryzaephilus surinamensis; assembly: GCA_004796505.1. Taxonomy (NCBI): domain Eukaryota; kingdom Metazoa; phylum Arthropoda; class Insecta; order Coleoptera; family Silvanidae; genus Oryzaephilus; species Oryzaephilus surinamensis. The sequence continues at coordinate 4,559 of SSSI01006227.1, forward strand.
AAATTATTTAACATTATAGTTAATTGAGGCAACATTACAATCATTTTAAACAATAATTATTCAAGAATTACAAACCAGCACACACATATATATTTTTCCATTACAATATATTCTTATTGTATAATAGGGGACCATTAATTAATAACGAGTATTTTTCAAACGGACGCCGGTTGCGGTGGGGTCCAACGCAGACAAGTTGGATCAACTTCTTTCAATAGTGACCTACGCCGTTGCACCCTTTCAACGTATTCATCCAGCACATCCTGTTTTTTCAATATTATATGTTTACCTTTCCAATATTTCATCATGCCCAATGCTTGCAACGTCGACACAATATCATATGAGTGTATTGCCATTTCCTGGCTAATATCTTTTACAGATAATTGGGTGCCACTACGCGAACATAAATAACCTAATAATACATCTTTCCAATACGATCGGTACGATATAAGGCCTAAATCGCTCAATGGCTTCTCTGGTGACCCAATTTTACCTTCTACTCGTGTCAACAAGTAACCTGAAAAAATTTACACCAAAAAAAATAATGTTCTCCATATGTTCGAAAAAAGAAGGGGTTGCTTGTTGTTGGACAGGTCTAATGAAGTGGTCTTTTTACCCGACAAATTTAACCGTTTTTTCATTTTTCGAGTTCATTTACCTTACAATAATGTAAATCCCGTGCAAGAATTGTCACCATTATCTAATTGATTTCAATAAGATAACATGCTTTAATACCAATTTTTTTTCTCGTTTATTAACAATGGAAATCATTCGGTTTTTTTTTAAGTATCATTAAATGTATTCATCATTCTGCATGCAACAACAAAAAAAAAATAGAGGGGAATTTTTAATGAAAAGGAAAATGCTGACAAATAACAAATGGAATTAATGATAATGTGGAAAATATAATAATCATTAACATGGATTCCACATTACGTATATCTTAGCATGAATTTTATTTTAAAAGGAAAAAAAATAGATATAAAAATTATTAAATAGACAATATTATAAGACAAGAATCCTTAATTAATTAATTAATTGTAAAATAGAATAATAAAAACGTTTTGATCATTGACCTGCTTTATGTTGTGTATAGTTTCTACAATTTAATGAGAGAACTCATGCCTTTTAAGTGTATAAACAATAAATATAAATACATTAATGCCATTATTATTTATTTTGCGAAACAATAAAATAAATGCTAAAAGTTAATATTCAAGGTTCTAAGCATGGTATTGCATTTAGCAAATTTTAATTTCCTAAAAATATGACGTAAATTGTATATAACTACAATCAATAAAATAATATAATATATTATTAAAACTATAAAATATTATCAAAAAATTCTTCCAACATTTTAACTGTTTCCCAACTTTCGGTTAATGAATTTTTTACCATATATTTTTTGGCTCATGTTTTAAAGATCAATACAAAACAGTTTTTACATTTCTCATTAAATATATTATAATTCGAATGACCGTAAAAAAATATTATTCACTATTAAAAAAATAATATTTGCATAATAGTGTCATCGAACTTTGTGTAAAAACTTTTTTTTAAATAAAATCAATGAAATTTTTATTGAAAATTCTATTATATACGTCAAAACAGCAACAGTTACAAAAGCTCTTCAACGTACACAATTTTCAACAGTTGTCAACCACCCCTAACCACCCTCATCACTATTAATGTCCAGACCAAAAGGTCAAATATTTTCCAAGAAAAAATAAATTACCAACAACGGCTGTTCAGATAAAAAAAAACTTTCAACACTTTGTACCACTTTTTTTTCATGTCTAGCTAAAAAGGGTTCATAATTTGAAACCCTTCGCAGACGATGTGGCAAGATTTAATTTTTTTAGGACTAATTAAACGAAATATCATCTTTGTCTATTCATTCTTCGTTTAATTTTTCTAAAATTCTAACTCTGTTACAAAGGTTCAATTTTTTCACAAACAATATTTTTCTTACAGATCCATTTTTTGTGTAAAAAATTCCTAAAACTAATTTCTGATACCTTTGAAAAACTCTCAAATATTATAAATCACTTTTCCCATTTTTTTTTTTTTTGATCGAAAAACATTTTGAGGCGGTTGCATTCAAGCCATCCAGACATTTTGGAATGGGTTTAAAAGGAACGGTATACGAGTATAATAGAGGAACAATTCTGCCCCCACAAGAGTTTAGGTAGCATTTACAAAATTTACACCGTCGTCCTGTCGCTTATTATTGTCGAACGGGGCCCTTGAATTCAGTTTTGTAGTATATTCAGAGATGTGATCTGAAAGCTGCAGTGGCTGCGCCGCCGCCGCCGCCGTTGCTGCTGCTGCTGCTGTTGCTGTTGTCTGGCAATTTGGGGTGTATTTAGTTGTTGAGGTGCAAGAGGGGCGATTATTGACCTTAGAAACGGTCGATAACCGACGTCTGGCGCCGGCACGCGTTCCGTACTCGCGTCGCGGCGGCGTCAATGAGTGACGTCATATTTTTACACCACGCCCAAAAATGCTACACAATCTATATACATATGTATATACCTAGCATGGTAATGGAAATTTTAAATGAACAATATATACACCCACTAATTGAAATTTTCTGTAAAGCCTTTGCTCATTAACTTGACAATTATGAAGAACAATTTTTTAACAGGAGGTGGGGGAAAACTGCTATGCTTTTTATATTTTTGCTTATTTAACGAATCATTTTTAATTGTACAAATGATCAAAAATTTGGGTTAAAAGTTAAAAAAAATTCGATATATAGGATTTTTATGATAAGAAAAGCCCCACGTGACTTTCTGACGTATTACGAGATTGCCACATCATGTGTTAGTGTCAAATAGGCATAACCTAAATTTGGAACAAATTAAACAAACTAAACAAATCTGAAATCTTAAATTGAAGTAATTGAACAAAATTTGACAAATGTCAACTGTGACAACTAATTTTTTAAAAATTGTGCAACGCTGTGAGAAGATACCAACATTATTAGTTTATTTTAAATCAAACTTGAAAATTTCAGTGGTGTATTTGAAATAATTAGTTTGGCAGACTTTTTCTACTAAAAGTCACGTGGGGCTTTTCTTATCGTAAAAATCCTATACCTAATATGTATTATTAACCATGTTGATTGACTTGGGCAATAGTTAGATATCTTTAATGATTATTGAAACAAAACTACAATATTGCGTGATTGTGAATTTTAAAAATGCAACATATGGCATTACATTATTATGGTATAATGGTATAATAAACAATAATTTTCTATACATATATTCATTTCACTTGTATATAAAGTTTAAATTATTTTTTTTTACATCATTTTTTTAATCGGGAAAAAGTAATTACTTCATACTAATATATAACATAATTTTCCCGGTATACTCAATTTCCCTACTCTTCCCTATTATAATTTAAAATCCTTTTTCATATAATTGAAACGACTAACAAGTTTTTTTTTTTAAATTACCACCTAAAGACGAAACGAAATTTTTCTCAACTTGTGTGTAAATCGTTTTTCGAATAAACCAACCTTAACGAGACTAGACTGTCTACGACCGTACTACGACCTTTAAAGTGAAGAACCGCAAAGTCGGCGGCCCCCTGCTATATTTTAATAACAATCAAAAGCGCATTAGACATATACATATATAGTGATGCTGTGCTGTATCTATTCGCCAATGTAGTAATTATGCCTACCAAACAGTAGTAGTGAAACAAGATACAATATAAAAAGTAAAATAACAACAGAGAGTGCGTAAATGCGCGTTACGCAATATGTTTACAGGTGGTTTTCTCTCTGTTGCTGTCTGTTTTGCAGCTGAGCCATTCCGGTTATTACATGAGAATGATCCCCTGTATTATTATCTAGATACGCATTTTATATTCGCAAATCCACACCACACAACGATCCATCCATCCAACCCTGTTAACCGTTGGGGTAGGTCTCGTCTGCATAAAATACCATAGCAGCGTAAACCAAAACACACTCAAATTCATATGGTCTGTTTTGGCTTTTGTAATACTTGATGCTTTTGCTTACTGAAACAATATAGCAACAACCAAACGGACTATGACCCGGCTAGACGGAATATATAGGGGTGGAAAAGCCAGTCGATTCAGGTTAACATTATCAAAATTTCTGCATCCCCCTTTCTTCTAATTACAATACCTACCTATATCAAAATTGGCAAATTTACATATATCCATTTTTGAATTTATAAACAAAACTCAATTATGCAATAATAATTACACGGGTATTTTTGGGTTTAAAAATTTCTCCAAAAAAAATATGCAACAATTGTTGCAAAAGCAAAATTTCGAATTTCGTAATTTGCAATTTTAATACGACTATAGATACTTTCTTTTTTATTTACGGTCTAGTAAAGTATTTTTACAATTTTTGTTAAAATTCAAGCAATATACAATTTAATTACTTTGTATAATTGTTTGTTCAATTGCAAATTAATTACCTTTTATATAAAATCCTTGATATTTAACAATAAAAAGATGTGTTATAAGAATTTCAACAAGTTTTATATACAGGGTGTTTCGGAATAACGTGGCCATATTTTAAGGGGTTATTCCTGAGTACATTAAAAAAAAATCATTTAAACACTCGGCCGAATTCGCTTGATTTTTGAAATACAGAGTGTTAAAATTTTATGAATTGACCGCCCCCAAATATGACTTTTTTTATAATCCTTCATTGAATTTATGCTTTTGTACTACGTTTAAATTACATAAGTAAATTACCTTCCAAGATATTTTAAAAACAATTTAGAAATCACCAGTTATTTGAAATTCGATTTATTGACGACACGTGTTAAGATTTTCGCATTTTTCTCAAAAATGACTAATTTAAACGAAAAATTTCAAGAGACACTAAAGTTTCCTTATTAAATTTCGTGTTAAATAAAAATTTTTAAATAGTACATTAACAGGCGAAATTAAAAAATTTCAGGGTTCTGTTCACCGGTCATTTTCGTTCAAATTTGGTACATATAAAAGTGAGGGCTAATAAATACTCCCTAATATTTTTGTGTGAAGTTTCATTTTAATATCTCTACTATTTCCTGAAATATTCAAGTTAAATCTTGTTTTGTCATAAAACTTTAACACCCTGTATCTCAAAAACCAAGCAATTTCGGACAAGTGTTTATATGAAGTTCTTTTCTTATAAAATGTACTCAAAAATAACTCCTTAAAATATTGTCACATTATTCTGGAATACCCTGTATATCTGATTTAAATTTTAAAATACAATTTGCAAATTCATAAATCAAATAGTATTTTTACGTTTGTAAACTTGACGATGTTTTTAAACAATACTGAGAAGCATTTAATATTCCTACCAACCACCACGTCTTTTTCAACAAAAGCATTAATTAAATCAAAATTTGCATCTTGTTTTAAAGCGAGTGCATTAAAAAATAAAAATTCAACTATTATTCTATATTGGGGTGTTCACAAACAAATAATAAATGAGGGTGGTTAAAACACTCTCCACATGCACACACCACCATTCACATCCCCCTTTTTTTTTAGAAAATGGAAGCATTCAAGAATATTTTTATTGAAAAATAATTTTAGCATTAATTTATTTTAGAAATCAGATGACTGAATAGAAATTTTCATGAAAATTTCATGTGAAAAATGTTTATTTGCGTCGATTTTTTCCTAGAAGGAAAACAAATCATTTCCACTTTTATCGCTTTCCATTGGAATTTTTCAAGATATTTCAATGTTTAGTCATTTTTCGATTAAAAAAAAAATGTATTTTTGTTGAAATTGACTTAATCAATCATAATTCTATTAATAAAATTAATTGTTTCGGAAAACAAAATGAACTCAATTGTATTTAATTGTTTAATTAATTACTCATAAAACGTTAATATCTTTTACCTCCAGATACAATTTTAGAGTAGGTGAAGGTTTTTAGAAAAAAACGATGTCAATGTTAGTGAAAAATAGGAAATACATAAACCATAGTGATTCAACTAATAAATAATACGAGGGATTCAATATTTAGGGGTAAAACAAAATAATTAATACGTGATCGTGCATAATATTTCTACTTACTAAAGTCAATTAAAAGTCGTCCATAACCCTGTCTTTGGTATGGTGGCAACGTGAGAATACAAGACACGTTATAGTTGAGGAACGAATTTTTTTCCTGCAAACAAAAACATTCTATTTACTTTGCGAAAAAGGCGTTTCATTTCAAAATTAAGCTATCTTATTGCATTCCATTAGAAAAACGACTTATAGGTGGCGATTTTTACTTTTAAAGTCAAAAATCAAAGTACTTAGTAGTCATGGTTGCATTTAATACAAAATGTCCGTTTTGACAGTAAATTTAAAATTTCGTAAAAAAATCAACTTTTTACAATCTCGTGGAAATAAATTGCATTTCTAATTAAGTCAAATTACAATTATTGCAAATAATTATAATAGATGATGTGCAATTGTACTCATATTTAAAAATAGATAATTTTTTAGTTTGGCATGTGGATTGCGTCATGAATTTATAAAAAAAACCTAATAAATGGTGTGTGTGTGTGTGTGTGTACGTAAATAGATCTTTTGCACATATGTACACACACAAACACACACGCAGTTTTACAATTCATCTGACATTTATGAATGAACTGATCTTGTCTGGCAAGAATAGGCTATCTCGTCACATTTCCATTACTGTGGGCCCCATAAAACAATACACAACACCATATATGGACAAATCGTAATTGAAAGTATTGGCAAAACATATTATTTAAATTTATTAAAACAAAAACATATGTACGTATAATTAAAATTCTGTTAATTTTTGTACAATTTATATCGTATAAAGTGCATTATTATAATTATTATAATAATTACCTTCATACGAATAATAACATAATATATATATATATATTTACATTCACCATTACTTCACCTATCAAATTGGTAAAATAGAGATACCGGAAATGGTACGGCCTTGGTTTTATATAAATTTAAATTATTCATTGTATATAACACTCAAGATGGCTTTGTTCCTCATATAATTCATAATTTATTTTGTATTTATACGGAAGCAAACAGTTTATATATACGATTATTTATTAATGACAACTATGATGCATTTATGTTAAATATTGACTCAAAATTTAAACAAAAAACAAAACAATTTCCAAGTTATATTAATAAATGTGTTTTCATTTTTGTTTACAAAATTTCTCATTCACAACAATTTGAAAATTTGAATTTTTTAAAACAATAATACAACTGCTATCGTAAATAATAATATTAATAAAAATTAATTGTATACAATAATGTGTTTGTTTTTGAAATATAGTCAGCATAAATTGTGTGTGTATACTTTTTTTTTGCAAGTTAATCGCCTTAAATAGAGTGATTGTTTCGCATATGTATGACGTCATGTATATGCATTTACAAAATATACTATATGTTACAATACAAAAATATCTTGATGTGTAATTGTGAAAATATTTTAATTTTATATATTTGCAACGAACCGCGAATATACGACAATATCACGTTGGTCGTTTATAATGTAGTAAAATGTTTTTTTATAGGTTGGTATAAGTATTAGTGAAATGTTAATAACTATCTTTTGAGTCATGATTGCCAACACACACAAACACACATACACATAAACCATTATATGTGAAATGAGAATAAAGCAATTATGATTTGTTGATGTAGACATTTATGATCTTGTGTTAAATTAACTACATATATATATATGTTTCTTTGTAATGCAACTTGGAGACATGATGATATGCCATACATTCGAATTCACTATTAAAAATGACAGCTGATTATACGTTTCTCAGAAGACAAGTGTTAAATCTAATCATAAAGAAACAAGAATATACATATAACTTTCACCTTTTATTATTTATATTGAAAAATAAAACTGAATTTTTTTCGGTTAATGTTAATTCCATGGAAAAAATTTTACAACAATTATTATTAATAGCTGCGTTCATAATTCTTTAATTCCAATATTAACAACTGTAGGGGGATTTCCAATGCAATCATTTCAGTACAACAAACTTATAATAATAATAACAATAAAAATGATATGAGAATTTTTATTTGGCCTCAATTTTTTTTTATTATATATAGTATAATATTTATAGTCGTGCCTGATTTTATTATCGCTTTGTGTGTGACTTAGAAAATTGTCTCACCAATTATATGGTTTAAAAAGTTTTTGTTTAAATATACCAATTTTTCTATTTTTATTTTAATGCATGTACATTTGCGTGGGTTTTTTAGAAAAAACAACAAACTCCACCTAAAACTATTGTGTAAGATTGTAAAACAGGTATTTTCTTGAACAATTATAGATTTTCCAGAAATTTTCGTATCAATATTGATACAATTTCATTAGAATTCAATTTGATTTTAGAGGAATTCATGGTACTGATAAACGCCTACACTTTTAAACTAATTCACGTACTGTGGAATTCCCCGAAAACAATAAAACTTTGTAATTATAATGATTTTTTTTGTAGACAAAACATATTTTTAAAAAATGCGAATAAACCGATATAAATTATTAATAAGAATAACTGTAACAATCCATAAAACAAAAGCAATTTAAAACAACATCTTTAAATCTAGTGAAATTTTTTTTGCAATAAAAATCACCACTATTAAAACAGTATCTAATAATCTGTTCTCAAACAGTTACTTTTATATATCTAATTAAATTGATTTCAATCTCTGTTACTTTAATAAACAAAAATGATTATTCATTTTTTCTATAAAACCCACCCACTTCATTGGTAATTTAATCAAGTTATTTGCAACAAATAAAAAATGTATATAGAGTATATATCCTGTAAAAATACTCCCACGTGACTTTTCGTCATTCATTTTGAATTAAATCTGATAATCACATGAGTATTGTAAATTATTACCTTGGTAGTTTTTTTTTAACTAAAAGTCACGTGGAATATTTCTTATGGGAAAAATTCTATAAATAAATATATATTCTATAAAAATTTTGATCAAAAACCAAGTTGTTCTATTTATAAAAGAATGTGTGTCAGAAACTAGAAGACTGGTTTTTATTTACAAATAGAAATTGCCTCAGAAACTAGACTGATTTTTATTTACAAATAAAAACTAAATGAAAAACTAGTTTTCTTTTAGTATAGTGTCAGAAACTATAGTATTTTTACTGTAAAAAACCTAATTGACTGTCAAAAATCACGCACTGTTTTTCTTTTTGGGAAAAATACTTTATAACAAGTTTTTATTAAATGGTTTATAGTAGAGTAATTGTATATTTCATTGCTTTTTATCTTGTTTAATTATTAAATGTGAAATATTTTTTACAAATAAAAATTACAATGTTAATATCGTTTTATTTCAATTCATTTTCCAACACCCAGTATAATATTGTACCTTTTTCATTGTTATTATGATATATAGCAGTTGTTGCTAGGCGAAACTTTCGCGATGAATACTGCATCATCTTACAGAAAGCTTTTTTTATTCCAAACAGAAGTTTTTTTTAACAACATAAAAAACTTGTTTCGCAATTTTCAGAGATTCATAAAAAATTTTTTATCCATTATCAATATTGTCAACATTATATGTATATCCAGTTTCATTTACCATTTTTTTTTATTATAAATACTTTACTTATAGAAAGGCGGAGAAAGGTGTAATTTTATAATGAATTAAGTAGTTGTACAATTTTTATTTCAAAATCAATGTTTTTTTTTCTCTTTCAACCAGGATACGCATACAATTTCACTTCTATTCTAATTTCATATTTGGATAAATGGTGAAAACATCAACGCACATCAATTTTTGACTATTAACATCAATTATTTTTCGTCCTCATTGAAACTAACCATGAAAAACAAAAATGAATGACCGATAATAATAATTAGATGTAGGTACATACAAAAAAATTATTCATATATGTATATAAATTATAAATGTATGGTTTGCGGTGATTATTGCTAAAACAACACCATAGAAATGGTGTTACGTAGATGAGTCAGTGGATATGACGCTGGCCTAAAGCTTGCGTCATTCTCATCATTGGAATTCCACGAAGTATCCGGTGAGCTGTCCTGTAAAATATTTACTTTAGAGCCGTATAATAATACGGGCAAAACAAGGGCCAATGAGCTTTTCCCCGGTATATAATAATATACGGTCACCGGCTTTCCATCACATACTTTTTTTCTGATTCACATATCGACGTATACACACGGAAATGGTACCAATTTTTCATTGATGAACTTTCAAAAATTGACCCAATTAAAATCCACCAAAAAACTTAATAAAAAAATATATTTCTCTAACAAAATGAAAAAAAGAGTCCCCTTCGATACAAGGATTTATCGACAATCTGTGGATTTATTTATACCAATATTCACCCTTCAGATCGCTTCCATTACGATATATATATTTTTTTGTTCTATAACTTTAATATAATTCACATTGTAATGTAAATGTTGAATTTTCGTCCAATAAGCAAGCCACTCAACTTTTTCGTTCAAGTTATCCCAACGAAAATACACATACTTTTCCCCAATTCCAAATGTCTAGACAGTAGAGGAATATTCGTCGTGTGTATAAGAAGAGAGAAGAAGGTTCGCGAAAAGATTATTGCCAGGTTATGGCGTCGACGCAAAACGACGCGCAATCCCTATATAATAATATAACCATCAGGACATTTCTTTGAGAGAGAAAGAGACAAGCAGCTAGACTTTACTTTCTGTAAAGTGAAAGAGATATTTGTATATGTATTTGTGTACAGCCACCCCTGAGAAATATATATACAGTGAGAGGAATATGGTGTGAGAGGAAAACGGCGAGACAGAGGAAAAACTTTTGACTCCTTCAATTTTCTTTCTTTTTTTTTTTTGGTTATTAAATGTAGCAAAACGTTGCAAACATTTATGTTTAATAATAAGACTGCGGAGGGATTGGCGCGGGAAAAAAAAACATTAAAACGAAACAACAAATTAAAATTCAAAATTAATGTTTCAGACAAGATGATCTTTTAAGTAGATTACTGATCATTTAAATGTTTATTTATATTTCATTGTGTATAAAAAGTTGTGTATTTTGGAGCTGCAGTGCGACATCCAAACTATATAATTCAAGATCAGTTCTTATCGACCCGCCACCACCGCCGCCACCGCCACCGCCACGTTTTAATACATATGCTATATACTGCAGTCTTCTTTTCTTTCTTATTATTTCGGATGCAGTTTTAATACTATATACATACGAGTATACCTATATATAGTTTCAAACTGAAGGTTAATCAGACAAAATGTCATTTCATACGCTAGTTTAACAAATAGAAATTACATATAAAGACAAAGTATAATATTTATAGAAATGGAACTGTCTTAGAAAGTCGACGATTTATTAATAAAGAAGAAAATTGTGTCACGGACAAAAATAATGCATCACCAAAACGACTTGTCAAATTTATTTAAAAAATTATACTTGAATATAATTATTACTTATTTAATCGTTTGTAATTATAAATAATTTGATATCATGATGTACAAAATAATTATCAGTTACTAAGGGTCTTAGAAAAAAGTTCGTGTGAAGAAGCTTCTAACAACAACAACGTATAGAAATATAATCTTATCTGACGTCACCGGAAATACTAGAGATTGCTGAAGAATCAATGCATTTAATACACGGGATGCTTTTAATAAAGATTTTAATGCAAAAATAAAATCACTATATAACAACATTCCTATATCCTATATACATTTTACATGTAATTTATATTGTAAGGGACATTTAATGGAGACTCCCTACCGACTTGCAAAAAAAAAAATGTTACATGAATTCAGTGACACATTTTATGCAATTATAGCTGCCATTTATGGAATTCCGGTTGTGTTTTTGCATTGCTATATTAATTTGTACAAAATACCTTTATGTATATACAAAAAAAAAACAAAAATAAAAAAAACTAGATCATCAAATTTACGTTTCCATTTTGCATTATGAGAGACTTAAATATTGCACAACACATTTTTCGTATTTTAATATGCACTATAAACATTATTATATTGCCGTGTCGGATTACGAATATGAACCAAAGAGAATTGTTCAACATTTATTATGATTGGTTATATGAATTTCAATATATCGGTTAAGGATTTTTCCGTTTTTTTTTTCTTTTTCATTTTCTTACAATTAAAATTCCAGGCGTGGCAAAATTATAAAAGTGGATGAAAAGAAACAAGCCGCGCTGTGGGACTGATTTTTGTTGTTTCTTGGTTGCCGCCATAAAGACCGATTTTATTGTCCAATATCGTAAAATTCTGGACCTTTTGTTTCACGAAATTATATCATTTTTCACAAAAAATATATCCTATTATACCATGTGCATATAAAAGATCTATTAATTAGGAAGAAATATATTAGATGGCACTGGCGATAATTGTTAAAAATCATCGATTTTGGGGCTTACCTTGGCCCCTTTTTATAACTATATTTTACAATGGTGTAATATAACACTATACCATCATCATCAACATCATCACCACCACCACCATCCCCTACATGTCTGAGGGGGGCCAGATGGTTTTTGGTTCTCCTGCTTGCCATAGTCTCTCTCTTCCATCTCTTTTCTTTTCTATACATGTACATACATGTATTCGATATAATGTGTATGAGACGCGTCTGTATTTGCTAGGTCAATCACATCACGGTTTGGGATGGGACGGATGATTTGGGCGTCTGTGGCGACGCGACGCGCCGGTTCAATGACCCCAGCCACCGCCTGGCCCAGACGACAAGCAGGTGGGGCGCAATTTTACTGCCGTCTGTATATTAGTTCAACAACATACGCAATGGTGCAACCCCTCTTTAAATTACTATTACTCCTATATATATGGAAAAATACAGTCGCAGACGATGAGGAACAACACCATCACCATTATGACATACAGCATCCATTCATCCCCCAAGAGAAAACTGTTACATCCAACCATACCACCACGTGTACATTCATATGTTTATTATATCGTATTTGTTATATACGGGGTGGTTCAAATTTTATACAACCTCAAGGAATTGTTTTGAAATAAAAGAACTTTTCGCATTAATTTAAAAATGTATGTTTTTCTCTAATATCTAAAGTTGATACCAAAAATTTGTTAGCCAATTAAAGTTACCAATAGCAAACCCAAAAAATTCCTTATTAAATTACAATATATATTTCATATTCAAATTATTCAATTAAAAAGTTCAATAGCTGCGTAGCGCCAAAAAATTATACAAAATTAAAGACCATTTGGCCTGCCCAAATTACCCCCCACTATTCATCATTGTAAACCGAAACATCTGCATCAAATTTAATACTTGTATGCGTATATGTTGAAGTTTTGGTATAACAAAGCTATATTTTTGTGATCTCTATAATCCTTCTTGAAGTGTTAACTGTAAAATCACTCTGTATATAAATACATGTATATATATTTTTTGTCACGCTTTTCATATTTCTCTATACAAGATTTATTGGTCTCGACCTATTGTTGTCTAATCGGATTAATGTGTATTAAAATTTCAATTGTTAAGTATATAATATTAATTGCTTTCAACATTTGTTAGATTCAATAAAGAGGGAAAATCAATTTTTAACCACGTACATGCGTTACAGATTTAATGCAGCATTAAAATTCTGTTTGATAATCCAATCAAGTGAAATATATGTTAAATATATGTGATAAAAAATATGGATAATTGTTGTTACTCTTACCCCCAATTGCAGAAAACTATAACACGGTGTTAAATTTTGACACGGTGTTAAATGAGCGAATGCTTGAATCTGATTGGTCAAAATGGTGGATTAAATATTTAACACCGTGCTAAAATTTAATCCACTTTTCTGCAATTGGGGGTTAGGTTTTTATCTAATTTATGTCATAATTTACGTTTTATGATTAACTTGGACGAAATATTTTAATGTGATGTAATGAAATATTCAAAAATAAATGTCTCATTTAACATTACTTATGTTAATAGTATAAAAAAATCAACGTTAATAAATTTTAATAATGTGACAATTTGCCTGATTCTATAAGAAAGTGATTATCGTTAACAACTGAAAAATAACAATAGTGATTAAATTTTACAAACTTTAAATAAAAAATCTAATTATATTTTTTCATAAAAATTGCGTAAATTATAAAATGGTAACATCTTTAGTTATATTTAGTTACTTTAGCAATATTTGCTATAGTGGTTATAACAATTACAACAGATTTTAAATTATTAAAGTGATTAAATTTAATAACTTTGTTAATCACTTTTTTATAGAATCAGGCTGAATATCAGTAATTTTTCATTTAGGTATAAAAATTTAAAATATTTTAAAATCTTGTAAATCTACCAACAAATTTAGTTAAAATCTAGTACACATCCCACCATCTATCGTATGATAAGCAAAACTGTGGCAAAATTCGCAAATAGAAACTATTAAAAACTTGAAAACGGTTACCTTGCTAAAGTATCCCACTGTGTGGCATCCCTCATTGTCCACCATAGTCATAACGTAAAATAAAAACGGCTCCACATCATAATACAGGGTTTTATGATCCAAAAAGAATTTGGCCAATAAACACAAATTCTGACAATACTGTTTATATCTTTTACCATCCACTTCCCATACACTGATTTTATCTTTTCTATAAACTTCTTCGCCAGGCGGATGTCGCCATACACATTTCACCACATGCCTTTCCAATATAGTCCTTGATTTCATATAACGTAAACAATATTCACAAATATACAGTTTCGGTAAACGTGCATAATCCTCTGG
>SSSI01006228.1:0-18698 GCA_004796505.1 Oryzaephilus surinamensis
AGCAAACCCAAAAAATTCCTTATTAAATTTACAATATATATTTCATATTCAAATTATTCAATTAAAAAGTTCAATAGCTGCGTAGCGCCAAAAAATTATACAAAATTAAAGACCATTTGGCCTGCCCAAATTACCCCCCACTATTCATCATTGTAAACCGAAACATCTGCATCAAATTTAATACTTGTATGCGTATATGTTGAAGTTTTGGTATAACAAAGCTATATTTTTGTGATCTCTTTAATCCTTCTTGAAGTGTTAGCTGTAAAATCACTCTGTATATAAATACATGTATATATTTTTTTGTCACGCTTTTCATATTTCTCTATACAAGATTTATTGGTCTCGACCTATTGTTGTCTAATCGGATTAATGTGTATTAAAATTTCAATTGTTAAGTATATAATATTAATTGCTTTCAACATTTGTTAGATTCAATAAAGAGGGAAAATCAATTTTTAACCACGTACATGCGTTACAGATTTAATGGAGCATTAAAATTCTGTTTGATAATCCAATCAACTGAAATATATGTTATGTATATGTGATAAAAAATATGAATAATTGTAATTACTCTTAGGTTTTTATCTAATTTATGTCATAATTTACGTTTTATGATTAACTTGGACGAAATATTTTAATGTGATGTAATGAAATATTCAATAATAAATGTCTCATTTAACATTACTTATGTTAATAGTATAAAAAAATCAACGTTAATAAATTTTAATAATGTGACCATATCAGTAATTTTTCATTTAGGTATAAAAATTTAAAATATTTTAAAATCTTGTAAATCTACCAACAAATTTAGTTAAAATCTAGTACACATCCCACCATCTATCGTATGAATAGCAAAACTGTGGCAAATTTCGCAAATAGAAACTATTTAAAAACTTGAAAACGGTTACCTTGCTAAAGTATCCCACTGTGTGGCATCCCTCATTGTCCACCATGGTCATAACGTAAAATAAAAACGGCTCCACATCATAATACAGAGTTTTATGATCCAAAAAGAATTTGGCCAATAAACACAAATTCTGACAATACTGTTTATATCTTTTACCATCCACTTCCCATACACTGATTTTATCTTTTCTATAAACTTCTTCGCCAGGCGGATGTCGCCATACACATTTCACCACATGCCTTTCCAATATAGTCCTTGATTTCATATAACGTAAACAATATTCACAAATATACAGTTTCGGTAAACGTGCATAATCCTCTGGATATGGACTTTGATACCATACTTCCATTTCAAATTTGCCCATTTCAATGTATTTTGTACCTTTTGTACATGGTTGAGATTTTAAATCTTCTTCAATCTTTTCACTAGCCAATACTTGTGCATCACGGAACAATTTCAAATCGTATTCTGGCACGAAATTCGCCAAATCTGGTTCATGATTTTTATCACTTACCAAATGATTATTATTACTTTTCGTATCTTCAATGGCATCACTTTTAAAACGCATTCGTAAATCACGTATTTTCTGTAAATACTGTTTTTGTTCTTGTGTTGCCGGTGGACGTGGTGTTTTCTTATGATATTCAAGTGCTTTACGTCGAATTTCTTCGCGTTTTTTCCGTTCGCTTACTTCCTCTTTACATGCACTTATCGACACATTATGGTATGCAGGACAAGCTTCTAATGTAAAATGTTTATCAAATTTTCCACTCAAATGGCCCAAACTGTCACATTCTTCCAGGGGACATTTTCGTTCTTCAATTACATTCGTTTCATTCGTACGCGATTTCACATCATTTCTTTTCGTATTTTTTGTCTTTCCTTTTGCTACTGCTGGTGCTCGCTTAACTGGCGATCGACTTAACGACCGTTTCGTACTTTCCGTATCCGAATCAGTATCGGAATACAGGCTTTTTCCGAGCACATGTTTAGATTTTCTTGTACTGGCTGAACGTGTCAATTTTCTAGTCACTTGTTTCGATTTCGGTGACTCAGTTTCCGATTCGGATGCGATTTGTGTTTGATTTTGCGACGAAACACGTTCTTTCGCAGCTGCTCCAGGTGGTTTCTTAACGATCTTCTTCACATTACGTCTGTTATTCGATGATGAATCTTCGCTACTCTCACTGTCTGAACTGCTACTCGAGCCACTGGTCGAAGACGCCGAACTGGCCGAACTAATTACAGCTTTGGACTTAGGCAGAGGCTTTTCCGGCTTCTTTTCAGCCTTGGGCTTTTCCAGAACTCTTGTAGCAGGTTTAGGACGTGCTTCCAGTTTCGGTTTAGGAGCATTCGTCTTATTAATAA
This sequence comes from Oryzaephilus surinamensis, assembly GCA_004796505.1. NCBI lineage: Eukaryota > Metazoa > Arthropoda > Insecta > Coleoptera > Silvanidae > Oryzaephilus > Oryzaephilus surinamensis. Next base: position 2,279 of record SSSI01006228.1, read on the forward strand.
CTCTACTAGTAGTGCTGCTCTTTGGTGTATCTGATTCCGAACTGTTTTCCGGTGAAAATATGCTTTTCTTCTTATTTGCATCGTTGTTGCTGTTATTCAAAGATTTTGCTGCCACTTTCTGTGCTGGTTTCGTTTTACTTTGTACTTCTTTCGGTTTTGGAATCGTTTTACCACTAGTAGGCGTTTTACCACTCACCTTTGAAGGTGTTTGTTTCGTGTTTACAGCTTTAGGTGTTATAGTGGCACTACTTTTCGGTTTAACTGGTGGTTTTCTTTTTACTGGCTGTTTAGTTTGACTTGTTTTAACTTCATCCTCCTCCGAGGAATAAGCAGCTGCTTTTACAGGCTGTTTAACAGTTTTTGTCGGTGGTTGTTTGGCCTTTGTTGCAGTCTTTGTTTCGTTAGATTTGTTATTGCCTCCAGATTTAGCACTGTCTGTACTTTTACGAGGATTCTTCTGTACGGCAGTTTTTTTCTTTACATCCGTACCAGAAGATTGTTTAGTGGACTCTTGAGAACTAGAGGACTCACTATCGCTGCTTGACGATGAATCAGAGCCACTAGAAGACGAGGACGATGTGGAGGAGTCTGAAGTTGAGCCAGAAGTTGACTCTGACGATGTACCACTCTAAAATAGCTTAAATAAGCCGTAATTCAATAAAAATCTAAACACATACCTTTTTCTTACTCGACATTTTAATAAAACTAGTCTAAGTTTAATATTTTATGAAATTATCTTAAAAATAACAATTTTTTTAAACAGAAACATTTACGTAGTTTGACATTCGACATACAATTATATTTTACAGATTTCTGTACTGAACTTCTTGTAATGGTTGCCATCTATTCACTTATTTCATTACTATATTCAAATTTTGAATTTAGCACCCTTATAACTAGTTCCTATAACTACCAGTAAATACGAATATTGATTATATTTGAAGACTGTTAAATAAAAAATAATTTGTTGTATAAAAATGGCATCACCATCTCAAAAGCAAGAAAGTATAGAAGAGGTAAAAGCGGAAAAAGATTCACTTTTCTCAACAGAAGAGTCTGAGGGTGAATTAAAATGAACTTAATACTCAATTTCATATACTTACTACTCATTTTTTAAATAGAGCATGTTGAGGAAGTTGAAGTTACTGAAGAAACCCATGAAAGTTTAGCTTTACCAGAATTTACTGAAAGCGAATTGGAAACTCTTGTATCTTACGTAAAAAACATAACAATTCTTTACGATTTACAACCTAGTGATTGGAACTTAGAATGTGAAAAAACAATAAAAGAATGGTTCATAGATATCACGAAGCCATTGTTAACAATTTACTTTAAAGATAACGATTTGGTAGCGAATTGCGATGTACCAGATCACCCAATTGTCGATTTAACATATTTTATAAGACAACCAAATCAAATATACACTGTTGAGAACTTTTATGATACAATTCACGTTGGAACAGTTGACAATGACATTCTCAATACAATTATAAATGTCTTACACAATATATACGGGCCCATATATTTCACAAACCCAAAATGGCCAGATAGTATGCGAAACGAATTTGATGCCAATTTAACGAAGACATTATCAAAACTAACCGAAATATTTTACAAAATGCGTGGTTTAACAATGTTTTACGTACCAATTACATTGAAATACATTACAGCAGAACAAGTGATGTCAAATAAAGAGACTGTAAAAAGACTGGAAGCTGTAATTGTGCAATGGACCAAACAAGTCCAAATTGGTTTACAAGATGAAGAACAAAATACAAGCGACGATATGTTAATGATATCGGATATTTACGAATTTTGGAAATACAGATGTAACATTTCAGAAATAGAGTAGAAATCTATTCTTATATTATATATTTACAATGTTTTTAGATGATAATCTCTTAACCGTCGATTATCAATATGATAACGATCTTGTTAAACATAATTGCAACATTTTATTATTAGTTCGTTCAAGTTATGCTCAACAATTTGTCGCTCTTAGAGAAAAACTCATTCAATGTATCGTTGAAGCCAAATCAAATTTGGAATATCTACAGGTTTTATTAGAACCAGTCAAAGAACTATCACAGATTTCCTCACCAACAGAAATACCAGAAAAATTACCAAAAATATTAAATTTAATACGATTTATATGGATGGAAAGCTTATATTTTAATACAAAAGATCGTATTACACAATTATGCCGTTCATTAAGTAATCAAATCATTATAAAATGTAAAGAATATATAAATTTGAAAATAGTTTTCGAAGATAAACACACACATAAAGCGATTGAGATGTTTCAAAAGTGCATCGGTTGTATGCGAGCTTATATTAAAGTGTATGTTTTAGTAAGTATAAGAAAATTGGATGAAAAACAATGCTTTTAGTATCAATTTTCATATGTACAGGCAGCAGACACACATAATACGTACGGTGAAATGGCCTGGGATTTAGAAAAACCACCAATTTTCAATCATGTTGATGCTTTTATACAACGTTGCAAAGACATGATTGAAATTTGCGAAGCAATGATTGTTTTTGGATTTTACGATGAAATTGACGATCTTTTAAGGCCCGTTTTTTGTGGGGCACGTAGTACAGAATTTCAAATTTTAACGGATCGTATCGACAAAATTTTCAATGATAGTTTAAAAGAAATTGAAAATGTTCAATCGATTATATTCAATACGAGAGTATCGAAATGGTACGATGACATGTTGAAATTTCGTATGAAAATGAAAGATGTTGAAGTGATTGTTGAAAATTTGGCAAATGAAGTGTTCGACGAAGTGGCAAACATTGAGGAAGGTATTGAAAGTTTGGCAGCTTTTCATAATTACGCAAAACGGAAAACATTGAAAACGTTATTCGAAAATAAAACGTTGGAAGTTTATCAAATGTTCCAAAAAGAAATATTGGAATATAAGAATGAAATTGAGAAACAAGACAAAGAATATCCATCTTCGATGCCATATTATGCTGGCCAAGCGCATTTATTGCATTTGAAAAAGAATTATTTGAAGACAATGAAAAAATTGTTCGATGATGCTGGTTGGATGCTTCCATGCAGTTTGGCGAAGGAAGTTTTCAATCAATACGAGAAACTTTTGTCATCAATTGATGTTAAAACAATGGATATATACAAGAAATGGATTGATTCATCTGGTGAAGACCTAAATGGACGCTTAAAACGTCCGTTAATGTGCAAAAGTGTAACAAAACCTGGTTTATTAGAATGTAATATAGATCGATCATTGTTTCCGCTGTTTAAAGAAATTAAATATTGGCTCTTATTGGAATACGATATACCAACAGATTTGAGAAATTTTAATGAAAAAGCCAATAAAATTCAATTTATTTACGAAAATGTTGTTGATGTTGTTATGAATTACAATAAAATTATTTGTTCATTGTCTGATGAAGAACGTTTATTGTTTAAACGTTTAATAATGACGGTGGAAAGTAAAATTCTACCTGGATTAAGACAATTAACATGGGAAAATGATATTGTTGATGAATATATTGCAGATTGTAATACAGCAACAGCTGAAGTAATAGAATTAATATATAAAATTAATTATTTTATTAAATTTTTAAACATTTTTCAATTAGTTGCAACGCTTTTTGGACGATTACAAGGCATGTAATATGAAAATCGTGTCGATTTGCGAGAAAATCTGTGACACAACAATTATAACATTCAAATCTAATTACATATTTAATTTAGAAGAATTACAAAATGCAATTACAGCAAGTATTAATAAAACATTTGAACAAATAATGCAATATTATCAGCAAATTATAAAATATTTAATAATTGTTTATGAAGGATTTGAAAATCATATGGGACAAGTAAATAAAACACTATTTAATGTGAAAAATTTTATTCTATTTTTATATTTAGATGGCCGAACAATGGGTTACATATATTAACAATTTCGACTATCTTATTGAAGAAGCATTAAGAATAAGTTGTCGAAAATCATTAGCAAAAATGATGAAAATCTTACATGGTGATGTTGGATCAAATCCAGATCCAATATTGTATTTAAGATTAAATCTAGTACAATCGAAAATTGTTTTCGATCCAAGTCTAGTCGATGTCGGTTTTGTTATTTCGACAATATTTGAAACAATTGTTGAGGCACTTGAATATTTACCACGTTTAAATGATAAATTTCATGTAGCTGATATACATTTTAAGCCATATGCGAAAATCATTGCAGATGATGTGCAATGTAATAATTTGCAAGAAGACATGAATAATGGTAACAATATAACGTTATTTAATCTTACAATTTGTAAATAATTTTATATATGTTATTGATAGAAATAAAATTTTGTGTGAACAAATTAAGGACCTATATGAAAAGTTGGGAAGCACTGCGTGATATTTGGGATATTGATAAAGAATTGTTTATCAAAAAATATGAAATAACGAAACCAAGTGCGGCTACATTTGATGCAAATATAAGCCGATATATAACACTGGTTAATGATATTGCCAGTATGGAAAGTGTTAGTACGCTTTCCTTTTTAAAAATTGTGGCAATCGATTTAAAATCGGCAATAACGGATCATTGTATTCAATGGCAATTTATTTTGTCCCGTTCTTTGTACAATATGATGGCGACAATGATTGACGACGTATACAATTATATTAAAACAAACTCTCAGATGTAATTAATTTTTTTTTTAACTTTATATACAGATGGTATTTTGATATTTTTTTCTAGTGTTATGAAAAAGCCCGAAAATTTATCAGAAATGCAAACGGCTATAGAATATTACCAAGATCTTTTAGAAGATGTTCCAAGAGTGGAAGAATCTTTTGTTCTTATCACAGATCAAATGCTTATCATTGATAAATATCAAATTATTGTACCGGAAGATGTTCGACAAAAAGAGAATGATATACAAAAAGAATGGGCTAAATATTTAGAAATTTTAGCTGATGCTGAAAAAATGTTGGGGTATTCAAAGGTATTGATTAAAAATATGAATAAAAAATTGTAAACACAACACCATCATCCACAATTAGGACATCATGTAAAATTAGTTAAAAATTATTTCAACAATTTTTAATTCAAAAAAAATATTTAGGAAACATTCAAAGCTGGTTTATTAGAAGAAGCGGAAGTTTCACGACAAGAAGCTAAAAATTTGCTAGATGACTTTTTACTAAATGGTCCATTTTCATCAAAATGGTCCGCAAAAGATGGTCTAAAATATTTAGCAGAAATGAGAGCAAAATTAGAAGAATTAAAACAAAAAAGAATGCGTATTGGCAATGATTTGGCTATATTTGGTGTGAGTTTTCCTGGATTTCCCGAATTAGATATGTTGGATAAAGAATTGGCTACATTACAAATGGTATGGGAATTAGTCGAAGAATGGGAAATTGCATGGGACAATTATAAAGGTGGTGAATTTTGGCAAATTCGTACAGAAGATATGGAAGAAAAAGCTCAAAATTTATTTAGAAAATTTACTCGTTTATCAAGAGAATTAAAAGATAAAAAGTATATAATTTTAACAATAAATTTTTGAACATTACATCGTAATTTTTTCTCAGTTGGACTATTATTGATGATACAAGACAGCGAGTAGATGCCTTTAGACGTACATTACCATTAATTGGCAATTTAAAAAATCCTGCAATGCGTCCCAGACACTGGGAACGTGTCCGAAATGCAATTGGTCAAGATTTTGACGAAAATTCACCCGATTTTAATTTAGAAGCAATATTTGCATTTGAAATGCATAAATTTGCCGATGAAATTAATGAAATATCAAATGCAGCAACAATGGAATTACAAATTGAAAATGGCTTAAAGAATATTGCTGAAATATGGGAAACAATGCATATTCAAATGGTTCCTTATAGAGATACAGGAATCTATAGGTATATAGTTTTAAATTTAAAACACTGATTTTGACTTCATCGTTACGTATTTAAGACTTCGAGGTATTGAAGAGTGTTTTCAAGCTCTTGAAGAGCATGGAATGCAACTGTCTGTGATGAAAAGTACAAAATTTGTGGAACCATTTGCAAAAGAAGTGGATTACTGGGAAAGAACTTTATCATATATTATGGAAACTGTTGAAGCTGCATTATCGGTACAAAGACAATGGATTTATTTAGAAAATATCTTTGTTGGTGAAGATATTCGACGTCAGTTACCGCATGAAATTGATAAATTTACAAAATTAACAGAAGTATGGCGTAATATAACATATAATTTGTATGATAGTGATTCAATTTTACATGGAACACATATAAGACCGCCTCCATATCTATTAAAAATTTTAAATCACATGAATGAATCCTTGGAACAGATTCAAAGAGCACTTGAAATGTATTTGGAAACAAAACGCCATATTTTTCCACGTTTCTATTTTATTTCGAATGATGATTTATTGGAAATATTGGCAAGTAGTAAAAATCCCGATGGTGTTCAAGTACATTTAAAAAAACTGTTTGATAATTTAAATAAAATCAAAATTGAAAAAATCAATACGCAAACTGGTAAAACGGAAGCGGCTGGAATGTATTCGGATGATGGTGAATATATTGAATTTGTAAAGCCAGTTGTATTAGATGGTCCAGTAGAAAAATGGTTATTGAATTTGGAATCAGCTATGCGTTTAGTTTTAAAAACGAAATTTAAGCCCTGCCGAACGTTGTTAAAGAAAATGTTGAATAAACGCGATAAATGGTTGATGAGTAATTGTGGACAATTATGCAATGCATCCAGTTTAATACAATGGACAACAGATTGTACAAGAGCATTGGTACATGCAAAAATAATGGAAAGTAAAAAACCGTTAAAACGTTTACGAAGAAAACAAAATCAAGTTTTGGAAAAATTGTCCGAATTAAGTCGAAGAGATTTAAATAAACTGCAAAGATTAAAAGCAAATGCTTTAATTACGATTGAAATTCATTCAAGAGATGTTATTGATCGACTTTATAAAGCCAGTTGGTTTTATTTCGTATTATTTATTTTCGTTTTACAATTTTTGTATTAGATTGTAGGGATGTTAATGCTTTTGAATGGTTTTCGCAGTTGCGATTTTATTGGGATCGCGATACTGATGAATGCATTATAAAGCAAACGAACACATCTTTTAGATACGGTTACGAATATAATGGAAATTCAGGAAGACTGGTTATAACACCACTAACTGATCGATGTTACATTACTTTAACAACGGCTTTACATCTACATCGTGGCGGAAGTCCAAAAGGTCCTGCCGGAACTGGTAAAACTGAAACTGTAAAGGATTTGGGCAAAGCAATGGGCATGTGGGTGATTGTGAATAATTGTTCAGAAGGTTTAGATTACAAAAGTATGGGTAAATGTTTTTCTGGACTTGCACAAACTGGTGCCTGGGGATGTTTTGATGAATTTAATCGTATTAATATTGAAGTATTGTCGGTGGTTGCACAACAAATATTAAGTATTCTATCAGCAATTGCTCAAAAGCTACATCATTTAACATTTGAAGGTACAATCAAATTAATTTAAAGGAAATTCTGTAAATGTTTGTTGTTTAGGAAGTGAAATAAAACTGCGTTTGACTTGCGGAATATTTATTACAATGAATCCTGGCTATGCAGGACGTACGGAATTGCCAGATAATTTAAAATCCATGTTTCGGCCCATATCTATGATGGTACCTGATAGTGGAATAATAGCGGAAAATATTTTATTTAGTGATGGTTTTCAAAATACAAAAGTTTTAGCGAAAAAAGTGCTTTTCTTTCTGAAAACCTCTGATATATTCCTTTTAATCGTTTTTCCTTCAGGTTTTCACTTTATATCAATTAGCCATTCAACAATTAAGTAAACAAGATCATTACGATTTTGGATTACGTTCAATGGTTGCTTTGCTAAGATATGGTGGCAGAAAACGGCGTTTGTTAAGTCATTTACCAGAAGAACAAGTCGTGTATCTTGCAATGCGAGATATGAATATAGCACGATTAACAGCTGAAGATTTACCATTGTTCAATGGTATCATGTCTGATATTTTTCCATCAGTTTCCTTACCAACAGTTGATTATGTTGAAATGATTGAAGCAATTAAACAAAGTATGACCGAGAAGAATTTACAGCCAATTCCTGCTGCAATTACAAAAGTTATACAATTATATGAGACAAAATCGTCTCGTCATTCTGTAATGATTTTGGGTGCAACTGGTTCAGCAAAAACTGCTACCTGGAATACTTTGAAAGGGGCTTTAGGAATAATGGCGGATAATAATAAACCGGGATTTAATAGCGTACAAGTTTATCCATTAAATCCAAAAGCATTAAATTTAGGTGAATTATATGGCGAATACAATATAAGTACTAATGAATGGTCAGATGGTGTAATCAGTTCAATTATGAGATTTACCTGTGCAGGTGGATTTTTTTTCATAATTTTTCCCTTTCTTTTTAAATTGATTTGATTTTTGCGTGAAGAGCAAACTCCAACGGAAAAATGGATTCTGTTTGATGGGCCTGTTGATGCTGTATGGATTGAAAATATGAATAGTGTAATGGATGATAACAAAGTATTGACTTTAATTAATAGTGATCGTATTACAATGCCGGAACAAGTGTCTTTATTATTTGAAGTTGGTGATTTGGCGGTTGCTTCACCAGCCACAGTAAGTCGTTGTGGAATGGTATATAACGATTATAAAGATTGGGGATGGATGCCATTTGTAACATCTTGGGTGAATAAATTTAAAGACAAAGGAGAAAATTTCCGAGAAACGGTTTTATTTTATTTTTACTTCGAATTTTTCTTAATCCTTCTTCTTTTGAAGATTATGGGATATTTTAAATATTACATACCGCCTATTTTGCATTTCAAACACATTAATTGTATAGAAGCTGTTGATTGTGCTGAAATTAATTTAATAATTTCGTTATGCAGTTTATTAGATATATTTTTAACGAAAGAAAATGGTGTAAACCCAGCAGATGAAACCAGTTTTGAAGATATGTCGAAAAATTGGTTTCTTTTCTGGTTTGTATAAAAAAATTAACATTAAAATCGAAAATTTCACCGAATTACTATGTAGTATGATTTGGTCTTTATGTTGTACGACAGATGAAGAGGGTCGTAAAAAATTAGACTCTTTTATACGTGACAAAGAAGGTGTATTTCCAATAAAAGACACGATTTACGAATACTATGTGAATGTTTTACACAAATGTTTTGCCCCTTGGGAAGAAAAACTACCATTTAACTGGAAATTTGATCCAGGGTAAAAAGATAGTTATTTTCTAAAATTGTTTTTTATTTGGAACAATTTATAGAGAACCATTTTTCAAAATAACTGTTCCAACTGTGGACACAATTCGTTATGAATTTATCGTAAAATCATTGTTAACTAGCGGATATCCAGTTTTATTAACTGGTCCAGTTGGAACTGCAAAAACATCAACGTCTCAGTCAGTACTAAATTCATTAGATCCAAATTTATATGCAGTTTTAAATGTTAATATGTCAGCTCAAACAACATCACAAAATTTACAAGATGCTATCGAGGGTCGTGTTGAAAAACGTACAAAAGAAAATTTCGCACCACCTGGTGGTAAAAATTTAATTGTATTTTTGGATGATTTAAATATGCCAGCAAAGGAAACTTATGGTTCACAACCACCGTTGGAACTATTACGTCAATGGATGGATTATCGTTTTTGGTACGATAGACAAACGCAAAAACGTAAATATATACAATCTATGCATATTTTGGGTGCAATGGGACCGCCAGGTGGTGGTCGAAATGTGATTTCATCTCGTCTGTTAAGTAATTTCAATGTTATCAATATAACATTTCCTGATGAAACGAATATTGTGCGAATTTTTGGAACAATGCTGACACAACATTTGTGTGACTTTACTGAAGATCTGAAATTAGTTGGAAAGGAAATTACAGCTACTACCATTGATTTGTATAATAAAGTTGTAACAAAAATGCTACCAACACCAACAAAAATTCATTATCTATTTAATTTGCGTGATATTTCAAAAGTTTTTCAAGGTTTGTTAAGGAGTCATAAAAATTTTCAAAATGAAAAGTCTTCATTACTTAAATTATGGACACATGAGTGTTTTCGTGTATTTTTCGATCGTCTTACTGACGAAACGTAAGACCAATAAAACGTTTAATTTTTATTTGGAATATATAAGTGTCTTTTAGTGATCGTCAATGGTTTTTCAACGAAATGAATGATCAATTAGGAAAACATTTTGATGTAACACTTCACAGTTTATGTCCGAAAAATGATATTCCGTGTTTTGCTGATTTTTTGAATCCATATCATTATTACGAAGAATTGGAAATAAATGTTTTACGTAAATATGTTGAGAACCAAATGGAAGAATATAATGCATCTCCTGGTGTCGTCAGAATGGATTTAGTCTTATTTAAGGATGCAATTCAACATATTTGTAGAATAGTTCGTGTTATCTCACAACCTAGAGGAAATATGCTATTAATTGGAATTGGTTCGATGTGGATATTCTTTTTCGAATTAATTTAACGATTTTTCTAATTCCCAGGTGGAAGTGGAAGACAATCATTAGCTAGAATAGCAGCTTACATATGCGAATTAAATACATTCCAGATCAACGTTACTAAAAATTATCGAGTTAATGAATTTCGTGAAGATTTAAAAAGATTGTACATTTTAACTGGAGTTGAAACTAAGCCAACATCATTTCTGTTCAATGATACGCAAATTACAGTTGAAAATTTTTTGGAAATCATTAACAACATGTTAAGTAGTGGTGAAGTTGCGAATTTATATAAACCAGATGAAATGGAAGACGTAGTTTTTTAAATTTTTAAATAATTCTTTAAAAACGTTCCCAAATTTTTACAGATAAAAGGTAGATTAGACGATGCTGCTACAAAAGCTGGAATAATGCATACGACTGAAGCCATTTATGCATTTTTAATTGAACGTGCACGAGCTAATTTGCATATAGTTCTTTGTATGAGTCCAATTGGTGATGCTTTTCGTAATCGTTTAAGACAATATCCAGCTTTAATAAATTGTACAACAATAGATTGGTTCATGGAATGGCCCAAAGAGGCTTTACTGGAAGTTGCAGCCAAATATTTAGCAGAAGTTAATTTCTTAGAGACAATTACAGAAGACACAGAAGTATTATGGAATATAATTCGAAAATAAACTCGTATTTATATAAAAAAATATTTGTAGAAAAAGCGCCAAAGTTTCACGAATATGCAAGACGTTTATCAAAAATCTATTGCACAAATTTTCGCCACAATTCATGACTCCGTATCAAAATGTTCACGTAGGATGGAAATCGAAATGAAACGTCATAATTACGTTACACCAACTAATTATTTGGAATTGGTAGCGGGCTATAAAAAGTTGACCATTAATTTGAAATTTTACCCTATCACTTATTTTTTTCTGTTCAATTTAGAATGTTAAGTGACAAACGAAAAGAAATTGCATCGCAAGCTAACAAACTACGTAATGGCTTGTGGAAAATCGATGATTGTCGTGATAAAGTAGCATCAATGTCTTTAGAATTGGAAGATGCGAAAGTAAAAGTGGCCGAATTTCAAGAACAATGTGACAATTATTTAGTAATTATTGTTGGACAAAAGAAAGAAGTCGATGAAAAAACGCAAGAAGTTACTCAGCAGAGTATTAAAATTCGTGAAGAAGAAACACAATGCCAACATTTAGCGAATGTGGCTCAAGCGGACTTGGATGAAGCTATGCCTGCTTTAGAAGAAGCCATAAGGGCATTAGATTCGTTAAGTAAAAAAGATATTAGTGAAATGAAATCGTATACTACACCACCGCAAAAAGTCAAACTAGTAATGGAAGCTGTTAATATTTTAAAAGGCGTATTAAAATTGATAAAACATTGAAATTATTTTTTTTACAATTTTATTTATTGTTAGCTTGAACCTAATTGGGAGGCAGCCAAACGCTTATTAGGCGAAATCAATTTTTTGAAAGACTTAAAAGAATTTGATCGCAATCATATATCTGAGAAGACAATGAAAAAAATTGCCGCCTACACAACAAATGTTGAATTTGTACCAGAAAAAGTTGGTATTGTATCTCTTGCAGCGAAATCTCTATGTATGTGGGTGATTGCAATTGAAAAATATGCCAAAGTATGGAAGTACGTTGGTCCGAAAGTGGCCAAATTAGAAGAAGTGACAGCATCTTTAAGAGAAAAACAACGGCAATTGGCTGAAGCACAAGCGAAATTGGCCGAATTGAATGCACTATTAGCAAAACTGCAAAAAGAATATGAGGAAAAATTGTTACAAAAAGAGGAATTGAATAGAAAAGCGGAAATGTTGAGACTTAAATTGGAACGAGCTTATATATTAGTTGAGTGTTTAGCGGGCGAAAGACAAAGATGGGGTGAAACTGTGGAACAATTGGATGCGATGTTTATTTTACTTCCAGGAGACTGTGTTCTAGCTACAGCTTTTATATCGTATTTAGGACCATTTGTGTCGAATTATCGAGAAAATTTGGTTGAACAATGGAAAAGTGAAGTTGTTGAATTGGAAATTCCCTATTCGGAAGAATTTAATGTAGTCACTTTTCTGAGCGATGCAACTACAATACGTGAATGGAATATACAGGGTCTGCCAGCCGATGAATTTAGCACAGAAAATGGAATCATTGTCACTAAGGGGTCTCGATGGCCGTTAGTTATTGATCCACAATGTCAGGCACAAAAATGGATAAAAGCAATGGAAGCGAAAAACGAATTGCATGTAATTGATTTTAGTACGAAAGCTTTTATGAAAATTGTTGAAAAATGTGTACAATTTGGCAAACCAATATTAGTACAAAATATTTTAGAAGATATGGATCCATCGATGAATCCAATTTTAGCTAAAATGGTTGTTAAACAAGGTGGAGAAAATTTAATAAAATTAGACGATAAATTCGTTTCATATCATGATGATTTTTGCATATTTTTTACAACAAAATTAACAAATCCACATTATCCGCCGGAAATTTCAACAAAAACCACTCTTGTCAATTTTGCTGTAAAAGAACAGGGGTTGGAAGCTCAATTGTTGGGTATTGTAGTACGGAAAGAGAAACCACAACTTGAGGAACAAAAAGACAATCTTGTGACTACTATTGCGAAAGGCAACTTTCATTTCATATAATTTTGAAACATTTTAAATTTTTGAATATTCAGGGAAACGAACACTGATTGATTTGGAAAATGAATTGTTAAGACTGTTAAATGAAACTAGAGGTTCATTATTGGAAGACGCTGAATTGTTCAATACGTTACAGTCTTCTAAATCGACTGCTGAAGCCGTAAAACAGAGTTTGGAAATTTCAGAAGCAACTGAAATCGAAATAGATGCAGCGCGTGAAGTAAGTACATAATATTTTTTTTTAATAATGGAAATATCTTACAATTTGCTTTTTAAAGGGATACAGAACATGTGCTCAAAGAGCTTCGATTTTATTCTTCGTATTAAATGATATGGGAAGAATTGATCCAATGTATCAATTTGCATTAGATTCATATATATTTCTTTTTATCAATTCAATTGAGAAAAGTAAAAAATCGGCTGATTTACAAAATCGCATTAAATTATTAAATGAATATCACACATATGCTGTTTATAAAAATACTTGTCGAGCGTTATTTGAACATCATAAATTGTTGTTTTCATTTCATATGTGCATGAAAATATTGGATGCTCAAGGAAAACTTGTGCCAGCTGAATATAATTTCCTTTTAAAAGGTGGTGTTGTGTTAGATCGTGACAATCAAATGGAAAATCCGTGTGCAGGTTTTTTACTATTATTATTAATTGTTAAATATTGAAATATTTTATACGTATATGTGATTTAAATTAGATTGGTTGAATGAAGATGGTTGGGATAATATTACGGAATTGGATAAATTGAAAGGTTTTCATGGAGTTGTAGATACATTTGAACGCCATCCACGTGAATGGAAGGAATGGTATACACATACAGAGCCTGAAACTCTACCTCTCTTGGGTTCGTACGTTAATTGCCAAGAAAGTGTAATTTCGTTTTTCGTTTCATTATAGATGATTGGCAAAATATTTGTAATGATTTTCAAAAAATGCTATTCGTACGATCTTTACGTCAAGATCGCGTTTCATTTTGTATATCAAATTTTATTATTAAACAATTAGATGCTATATTTGTGGAACCACCTGTATTAGATATTAAAGCAGTGTTGGAAGAATCTGTACCACAGACACCGTTAATTTTTGTTTTATCACCTGGAGTTGATCCAGCTGGCAATTTAACGCAATTAGCTGAACAATCACAAATGACTACAAAATTTTCCACATTAAGTTTAGGACAAGGACAAGCACCAATTGCTACGAAACTATTAAATTATGGAATCGAAAATGGTCATTGGGTGTTTTTGGCAAATTGCCATTTATCTTTAAGTTGGATGCCTGATTTAGATAAAATTGTTGAAAATTTACAAACTAGTCCTGTTCATCCTGATTTTCGATTGTGGCTCAGTTCTAGTCCACATCCAGATTTTCCACTATCAATTTTACAAGCAGGAATAAAAATGACCACAGAACCGCCAAAAGTAAATTTTCTCTTTTGTATAACCAGATAAAGCAAAGATTTTTCTATTATAGGGTCTAAAAGCTAATTTAAAAAGATTGTATACAATATTAACAGAAGATCAGTTGAGTTGTTGTGGAACTCCGGAAAAATACAAGAAACTATTATTCAGCTTATGTTTTTTCCATGGAATTTTATTAGAACGTAAAAAGTTCCAACAACTCGGATGGAATGTTATTTACAGTTTTAATGATTCTGATTTTGAAGTATCTCAAAATTTGCTAACAATCTATTTGGATGAATATACAGAAACACCATGGGATGCTTTAAAATATTTAATAGCTGGTGTTAATTACGGTGGTCATGTAACTGATGATTGGGATCGTCGCTTATTACTTACATATATAAACCAATATTTCTGTGATGATGCTATTAATATTCCAACATTCAGATTGTCTTCACTATTATATTATTATATACCAAAAGACGGTTCACTACAATCATATTTAGATTACATTAGCTTATTACCAAATATAGATCGTCCAGAAGTTTTTGGACAACATTCAAATGCTGACATAACATCATTAATATCAGAAACACGAATGATGTGCGAAACTTTAATGTCTTTACAAATACAAACAGAAAGTAGTGAAACGGAATCCAAAGAGGTAAAAGTTTCACAATTAGCTGCTGATATATTATCCAGACTTCCAAATACAATGGACTACGAATTGGTTGAAAGATTAATGGGATTAAATAAGAGTCCATTAGATGTTGTACTGTTGCAAGAAATTCAAAGATACAATAATCTTTTAAATAGAATTAGAACTTCTTTAGAGGATTTGCAAAAAGGAATTCTGGGTTTAGTTGTAATGTCCTCTGAACTAGAGGAAATTTTTACATGTATTTACGAGGGAAGAGTTCCATCCGGCTGGTTAAATGGTAAATTAATTCCGTATTAAATAATAGTTATTTGTTATATAAGTGCGGAAAAAAAGTATTTGTAAAATCGAGTATATTTTGAAAGACGAGGCGAAGCCGAGTTTTGCAAATATCTTTTCGCACGAGTAAAACACAAAATTTTTTGTAACAAATATTCGAATTTATTTAATTTTTTTTTATTAAAAAATTAATGGTTGCTCGAATTTAGGGATATTTTTTTGGTTGGTAATGAAATAATTGAACAAATTTTCCAACTGTCAATGTCGGTAATTGTCACAATTGCACATAAACTTTAATTTTAAATAATTGAAGACATATTTCTTTTTTGATTTATTTAAGGTATCGTGTATTATTATAAAATATGTTGAATTAAAATATTGTTTATGCTATTAATAAGATGGACGCCACAACAAAATTGACGCACTATAGAATTAGCCTGAATTCCAGCAACCAGCAATTTGTTTAACAAGTACCAACATTGTATTTTCTTATAACTGCGATCGTACAGTAATAACCCCTATTACTGTACGATTTTTGAGTAAAAATTACTAAAAATCGTTTGGTAATGAGACCAATTTAGAACGGCGTTACAAAACCAAATAATTTTAATAATTCATTTGATCCAGCTTATCCTTCGTTGAAATTGCTTGGATCATGGACTCGCGACTTGGTTGCACGTGTTGAACATTTCGCCGTTTGGGCAGAAACAACACATCCTCCAATAATATTCTGGCTATCAGCGTATACATTTCCAACTGGTTTTTTAACAGCTGTTCTTCAAACAGCTGCCAGACAAACTGAAGTGCCAATAGACTCATTAAGTTGGGAATTTGTTGTGTTAACATTGAAAGAGAAACAAATTGCTG
>SSSI01006237.1:0-26910 GCA_004796505.1 Oryzaephilus surinamensis
TGCATTTAATTTTAATGTACTAAATTAAATTAATAAAATAGGTAAGCATTATCACAGAAAACCAATAATTTTATATATTTATAAAAAATATTTTCTTACAATGTTCTATTCAGAAATTTCTTTTATTTATACATTTTATAAGCAAACAAACAACTTCTACCTGTACAAATACAACTAAAATATCAAAAAGTTAATCTTCTACATAAGCAACCAGCAAAACTACTACTTATCAAACTGAACGGCGTTTTTTTGATATTTAAACACAAACTTATTCAAATCCTAAACCATTCAACATTGTCTCTTTTTGATAACTAGTTTTGTAACAAAATTAATATTCAGCCTGATTCTATAAAAAAGTGATTAACAAAGTTAGTAAAGTTAATGACTTTATTAATTTAAAATCTGTTGTAATTGTTATAATCACTATAGCAAATATTGCTAAAGTAACTAAATATACACGGAGAAAAATGGTTTTGTTAAATTTACTAAACTAAATTAGTAACATAAAAATGATATGTGTTACTTTATTTAGAGTAATTCCTGCAAATGGAATAGAAAAAATCTACATTTGGAATAGTAAAAATAAAGAAACATTTCAGTACTATTACTGTTTACAAATGCTTTATTTAAAAGTGAATACGTCTACGCTATATTAGTTATAGTTACCAATTTTAAATATAATAATTTATTTAATTTATTTGGCAATTATATTCATAAAGTTAAGTGAAAATTACCACAGATAGTAGTAATTTTATCTATCGGCTAATTGTAAGGTATTTACCAAGAAAATATGATTTTTACTATTAAATGTATAGAAAAAAAAAACAACAAATTTAGTAATTTGTACCTAAGTATACAAATTCAAATAATACTTTTTCAAATGATAACTGTTCCCGCGTATCTGCTTAAATTTACCACAGATTATTGTAAACACAACGGTTCATATAGTATTTGCTATGAAATAAAGGCACTAAAAAACGTAGGTACTGGGAGAAGGAGAATAAGAACGTACATGTTTCAAATAACACTCTGGACTGGACGCCGGATTTCAGTACACAAAAGTGTTAATTTGTGTTTCTCTTCCTAACAATATTACCTATAGTATTTTATAGTGTTATACTTTCGGTCACCTATTTGTTGCATATATAAAGGTAAATTAAATGTTATCTATTCAACATATAACTGGCCATTATTTTGTTATTATTTTTTAGATTGCTGGCGATCTTGAGCTAATTATTGAACAAAGACGCAATAAATTATCGAAACTTGGAATTTCAGTTCAACCCTTTATAGCCGTTATTGGACCATCGTTAAAATATGTATATAATTATGTTTACTTGGTCTCTGGTTGAAAGTTAAATGAAAATATTTTAATTATTACTCAAATTATGTGATTTTCAACTTGTAACACTTGGATTGTGGGACCCTATTCTTGTATAAATATGTATGTATAGAATATAGATGTACTTAAGTATAAATTAAGTATGAATAAATAATTTTTGGTATTTAAATTTGACTTTATTTTTTTACTATAAATCCCAGTACTTATTACTTATAATTATTTAGCTACATATACTAAACTACAATGGTCCTAAAACTAATTTACTGGACAAAAATTACAATTATGGTAACGTTAAATTTATCTTATAGTAAAGTGCAAGAAACCAGATTAGTTTTTTCAATACTATCATATGGTCAAGTATAATTTACCCCAGATTTTCTGTTATTAATTAATAAATAAGAATTGTTAATTTTATTATATCTGTGGTACAACAAACTATAAATAATCTACCACAGAAAAATAGTAAGCAATGCTAGATAGTTTAGCTGTCCCTTTTTTCGCTATGATCTGTGGTAAATGTTGAGTCAGTTGTGATAATTTCAAACACAGATTTTTCTCCGTGTAGATATATATTATACAAAAGTTTATAAACTATTTTGTAAATTTCAAAGTATATTCATTCACGCATATAATACCTTCCTTTTAATTTAATACTATGCTTAAGTTAAAGCAAATATAATTCCAAATTCGATATATAAAATACCCAGAGAAATATTAAATTCCTATTTTCGAATATTGTAATTGGTAATTATTATGTTGAAAACTTTAATATCATACTATTATTCACAAACGCACAAGTGCTGATTTTATAATAGATCGTTTTATGTTAGGCAAATTAATTACATGCATCATACTTAGGTAAGCACACAGTTTGTGTTTTTGTGCTGCATATAACGATAATATGTCTCTGATTATAGCTGATAGTACTGTTTTGGACCTATTAAATTATGCATGCCGTACAATATTTACCCTTTAAACCAAATATTCTGTATATAAATAAACAAATGTGAAAATAGTTTACATTTTAGGACTTTGTGTATCTATTTTTAAATAATTGTTATTTACTTAAGCTAATAAAAGCACACAGTTAAACAAACGTACAATTCACGATAGTTTATTATATCGCTTCATAAATTCCCCAAACTTGAGTAAAGCTTTTAACGTCACACAAACTACCATAAAGGAAAGTTACTAGTTACTATAGTACGGTTAGACATTTACGCAATACCACATAATATTCGTTATATATATTTTATACAGAGTTACAGATGGAAATTTCTCTGTATATTGTATATACTATATACCTATATAGGATATAAGTACATGCATACATGTTTCTACTCTTTACTACTCCACATTAACCATAAATATTAATGATTCAAAAAGTATATGACATATACATATATGTATGTATAACATTAAATGTATCATTTAGTTAAAGCTTACATATACTAGTGAAATATTATATAGGATATGCACAGTTAGGAAAAAGTGAGAAGTTGTGTGTGTGTTAGCTGGTGATGATGGTATTGCGTAAGTGCCACCTCTTGGGGCGGCGTAACTCATCTACCAAGCTAATCTCAAAGCATTAATATTCATACAAGCGGATGAGAACGGATAAACATCCACATTACTTAGGGATATGTCGCATTTCACCTTGTCAATGTTGTACTACACTACATATGAGAAGTTTAAGCCCTGGATATGACTATTATTTTCTAGCTTTAGACATATAAATAGTTTGTTTACGTTTTAAAAAATGCATGTAAATATAAAGAAAAGCTGTACTTTGAATCAATCTTATTTTTTCACACTTTTAGTACTTATAGACACATTATATTTGCTGTTAATCCCCAAGTACTTACGTTCTTATACTTTCATCCCTCTTTAAAATTGTCGTATGTACATTCCATTAGGGAAGTGTGGTATGTATATGAAGAGAGCGACATGCATATGTGTTAGAACGGTATGTGTTATATCATTTTGCAAGTGAAAATTTCTGTATGTGTATCACGCAGTCACGGGGGACACGCAGTCCGCTACTTGTACTGCTTGGCTGCCTATTTTGCATAATGACATACCGGTCTACTATACTCGAAAATCCGCCAAATTTGCAAAACGTTTATTCAAATGACCTAGTAAAACCCCACCGAGTGAATATATCCTACTTAAACGATACTTGGAAAATAAAATTAAACTTAAAGTCTTGTATAATATAACGTAAAGTGACAGGAAACGTGAGAAGAAAATTAAAATCTGTACATGATGCATGTGTTTCTAATGTTTGTCATATGGAAACGAGCTGCATTAGCGAAAAAACGGTTTTTCATTTTATACAAAATTTATTAAACATTGGATAATAATAAATAATAATTATAGGAACATAATTAACAGATAAATATGTATGTACAAGTTCAAAAACACCATTATTAAGTAGATTAACTTACAATTATCTAATGCATTATTTAACATTTGAACTTTAAAGTTAGACTGTAGGAAGATATATCATTTTTTATCAAAAAGTGTACTTGAATATAAAAGGCATTGTCAGTTTCAAAAGCAGCAGAATTTAAAAAGTCCATCAACGAAAATGATAAGGCAATTGGTTTATATTCTGTTTGCCATATTGGTGGTAAACGCTCATCAGGTAAGAATTTTTTACCAACTAATTATAAATTTGTTGCAAACGATATTTATTTTATAAGGATGAACTGGCCAGTGATCGTTTAACACAAGCCCACAATCGGTGTCAAAATGATGTAAAAACACAAATTTCCGATCATGTAGCTCATCAACTGCATTCCGGTGTATTTCCTGACGATCCACAAGTTAAATCTCATTTATTATGTTTTTCACAAGAACTTGGTCTACTATCTAAAGATGGTGAATTACAAACTAATTCAATTAGAGAAAAACTATCGAAACTGAAAACAGTTCAACTAACTGACGAAATAAATGAAAAATGTTTGGTTAAGAAAAGTACACCAGAAGAAACGGCTTACAATTTGTTTAAATGTTGGAAAGATAATAATGTACATTTGAATCATGGAGGAGAACATCACCACAATCACAGCCATTAAAATATACTAATTAAGTAATTGGAAAGTAAATGTATTATATCTAAATTGTTTCACTTCTCAAAACAATATGATTTTGATTTAAATTTAAAAAAACATGTAATACATAAACAATAACAATATATGCTTTCATAAAATAATCACATTAATTAATTTTTATCTCCACTTAATGACGTAGACGTATGTATATCACTGGAGTAATTTGATCATTGGGAATTTCTAACAGTATTAGTTTATTACAAAATATTATACCTAAACAATTAGTTGCAAAACGTGTTTACTTTACAATCGCTATATGGATATACTATCGACCAACAATTTGTCCTCTCTTTTTATCTTGCAGACACATACAAACATTCAAAAACAAGCTAATAAATTGAAATCATTGATTATAAACATAATTAACATCAAAAGAGTTTTAGTCCATTTAAAAAATTAATTATTTACTTGTTAATCTCAGCTTATAACGAATACATGTAAAAAACATCTGGATATAAAAATACATATATCGTCAAATAACTAAAATCTAATTGGATAAAAAGATCTGTTTTCTATTGCAATTAGTTATATTATGCTTGGATTTTATTAAGTTAGCCGTAGGCTTGTGTTTTTAGATTTGTATGCAGAATTCCCGATGTAAATATTTACAAGTTCCATTTAACTTATTATAAAAAACTAAAAACAAGATTATACTGACTGTTGAACTTGGAATTACCCAACATTCTTTGGGTGGATTGGATTTTGGTATAAAAACCACTTCTTAGCCTCAAGAAACTCAGAATATTTTTGCACATCTTCGAACAAGTTAAAAGAAATCAAAATGAATCGTCAAATCTTCCGTGGTATCTTGTTGGCCTGTTTTGTAATGTTATCCCGTCAGGTAAGCGACAAAATTAAAAGTTTTATTCCATAATAATATTGATTTCAATTAGGGTGAACTTAACGATCACGATATGATAGCAGCTCATGATGAATGTCAAAAAAATGAAGAAACTCGCGTTACACCGGAAGTAACTAGCCAGTTATTCAGTGGTGTTTATCCATCTTCACCACGTGTAAGAGCCCATATGTTGTGCTTCTCGCAAGAGCTTGGCTTGCAAGACCCTGAAGGTGATTTGTTAGTGGATGATATAAAAGAAAAACTAGCCAGAGCTAAATCACCAGCCGAAGCAGAAAGGCTGACCCGGTTATGTTCAAAAGAAAAATCGACGCCCGAAGAAACGGCTTATTATTTATTCAAATGCTGGACTGACAATAATGTTAAATTGACACATGGAAAAATCTAAACTGTGCGTTTAATATAAGTTTTAAATGAATAAACGTTCTAATTAAAAACTAGATTTGTTTTAATTAAAAATGTACCTATTTGTTTATATTAAAAACTTGTTGTTTGACAAAACAAACTAAAACTCTATTAAGCGTATATAAAAACTTAATTTTTTTTTACTTAAATAAGAGCTGGTGTGACACAGGAGCAAAAGAGCAGGTATACAAAAGAAACTGAACTGTGTGTTGGTGAAATTTTTTTTATAAAAATTGGTTTAATATGTAAATGAGAATGAAATGTTCAACTAGGGACTGTTATGTGTTAAAAACTTTTAATGTTTGGATGCGACATTATATAAAAATATTAAAATTAGTTATTTAGTTTTTCAGTTACTTTTTATTAGTGTTTCATTCACATCCTAGATCCACAGCATAATTTCATATTTGTGATTTAGTTTCACAGTAATTCACATATTAATTACACACAGTTTTTCCAAAGTTTATGGAAAAAAATATATAAAATTCACGTTTATACAAAAGAAACAAAAAAAAAATATATGAGTAGCGGACTATAATATTATTACCGATCATTTCAATTCCTTGAAGCTACACAGCAATGAAATTGATTTAGAGCCAAACTGGGGGCCCCGCAAATTTTCCACAATGATGAACATTGTTCGTGCGCTCTACCCGAGGACTTTAATTTCCAATTTTGCTTCTCAGATTCTGCATAAATTAACTACAAAATTTAATAAGCTCTTAGGAAAATAAACAGCATTTGTGTCAGCGTCCTTGTATTTGTATTCGGATTTCCAGTATAACCATGAAAATATCACCATTCTATTGCTTTGTTAACGGATTAGAGAAGCTTTCTACAGATTCATATTGCGCAATGGCCATTTTGTCTATGATAAATTCTAGTTTTTTATTTAATAATGGCTATATTTACATTATTTTTAATTTCAACAAAACTTATTCAATAATATAAAAGAATTTAAATTTTGCAGAAATATTAATATCTGTTGTATTACGTTTCTGTTGGTTTCACGTAATTTTATTTTATTTGTATACTTGTCTTAATTCTTTTTTTTTCCAAATAACATTTTTTTACCAGAGGCTTATTACAGTAAACATTATTATTCGCTAACGACGCTCGTCAAACATAGCATTTATATTATTTTCATTGTTTTTGTCGGTTGTATAATAATATGTTGTTATCTATAATTGCATTAAAAATCCCTATTAACATTTCTTTGTTGTCATTGTATCCTTTAGTCTTTATTATCGTGAACCTAAATTTGAAACAATAAGGTAGTAGCACAATAGGGCGTTATATTTAAACAATACTGATTTGATTCATTTTGTTGACGCAAGTTATCTACAAAATATTCAATTTTTGATGGTATAATATATTGTCAGAAGAACAGAAACATGTTTTGTTGTGTTCAGAAATAATTTCACAAAAAACGTTAGTAAATATACGCAAAAGTTTCCGGTAATTAATTAAAACAGATTTAAACAAAACAGATAAAAGAAGTTCAAATTACTTTCCAATACGAGAAAATCATTGTCTTCAAAGTATCGTTAAAAAAGCGAAGGCATGTCCACACACAGAGGCGTTCGTATTGTTATTTAAAAAGTTGAAATAAATGTGAAACCAAGAGAGGATGCAATTATCGTCCAAAATTTATGCGTCTCTTTAAATCCAAACCGTCAAAATGAAATTGAATCCGATATTAAAATTTACGCTATCTATAATGAAATCTTGATTGAGGAAAGTATATCGCTAGTGTAATAAAAATCTGACGTTGCAAAAGCTTGAAAGATATGAAAAGCATGACTTCCAAACTACAAGGGGGGTATATTACGTAGACGTATCCAGTTTAGGACCTTTCGCCATATCCTATCTCGATATATATGGAGAGAAACTACACTCTATCCTTGTTTATCCTTTTGGGACACTGGCTGTTGCATCTGTGCTGTCCAAATGGTTAGTTTTTCGTTATATCGATTCGTTTGGCCACACAGACACATACATACAAGAGTCTGTATATGTACTTATATATGTATATGTGCAATATATGGGTCCGGCGATTTAATCCGAGATCACATCAAGTCACTGGCAACGTCATAACACTCAACCTCATATCCTATTTTGTCCCCCAAAATCCTCTATAATCATGCATTCCGACATAGATATAAATATATTATATGTCTTTATAATTATTGCAAAATATAGACCTTATAGGTGTTATCTTTTGTTAATGAATTACGTGATGTTTGCAAGTCCATGGTTTGTATTTAATGGCGTTATATGTAGGAGTCAATCTACTTAATCTATCAAGTGGATATTGTGACACTGAATCTACACAAACACAATTACCACTATTAATCCCTAGATTATTTCAAGTTTCAATGTTCTGTCTATTAACCGCATCCTGATGATTAAACCAAAAACTTGAACAACCTTTTGATTTAATGAACATTCAAAAGGTTTGATCCTCTTTTGACAAATCATGTAATGAGATACAAGCAAATCTGATTTAAGTGTTTACATGAACAAAAAGGCATCTCTTTAACAAACAAGCAAGAAGTGAATAGATAATAATAGAAAATTATTTTCGTGTTAATTTTTCTAAAAAAAATGACAAAAACTGGAAATCTACCTCTTGAATCCCCATTTTTTTTTTTTTCGACAAAAAGCTGTATGATAAAGTAAATATATATCGAACAGTGGGATAAAGTGAAAATATACGAGTCCTTCTGATTGGAAGTTTAATTTAAAAGCTAGACTGCCCGAAATTGTCCCATTTTTCCAACAACCCTTTATAATACAGAATGAGGGGGACAAAACGAGTGTTTTATTGTCGTAAAAAATAGGTTTATTGAAAAATGATCCCGACAAGAAATTTATCACAACCAGCAAAATATTCCCATTTTGGGAAAGAACTGCACCTATATATTTAATTTTTTTTTTTTTTGTTTTATATAAAACATGGGCAAAAATCTAGAAATATTTAATGCCTTCCAAAAATTAGTTTATTAGGTGAAACTCATTTTACTTGAACTCGTACATCATTTAAAACTGAAATATGCCCTCATGTAAATGCTAAAAATATATACCCTTTGCTGGGGCAGCTTTTGGCCATTACTAAAACTTGGACCCTAATTATACAATATTTCATCATATATTTTAGTCGTTTGAAATTTCATGATGTTCCTACTTCACTACACGGAAACTTTATAAATTTTTTACTTCTACGTAGTTGTACCACCATTTCTGCATATATGTACATATATTCTCCAACATTCGTATGTATATTATATATTTCTGCTAATTTAAATGTTAATTATGAACCCGTTACACTTAATATGAACTAAAATTTAGTTATAATGCAAAGCATCTGAAATATAATGGTGCTAGACACATATAAATATATGCGTGCATTATATTTTTTGGGAGGGGAATAAAAATATAGCATATTATATACATAAACGCAGTAAAAGCAATAAATTACAATATAGTAGGTACATTAAAAATATATAATAATATATTGCAGGAAATAGCAAATATTGTTTTGGATGGCGTGACGCTTCATGAAAATATCCCCTGTTGCTAAAATAATAAAGTTATTGACAGTTATGATTTATTAAAAGCAAACTAAATCAATATACTGTATTTCATATATCACACTAGGTATTATAGATACTACATACTGCTATGTTTTTATATATATATATAGTATATGTACTGGTATATAAAGCACATTTTACGCATTTTTCTTTTTAAATTACACTGCACCATACCATATAGTGGATATAGTATAAAATTTGTATGTGTATATATGTATAGGAAATATGGTAGTATGTATATAGGTTGTACTTACGGTTCGTTTGATATTCTCCAACCTGACTGGCATAATGATTGATGAATTTTTCTGTAAAAAAGAAATAAACACGTATTTAGGTGCATTTTACACTCGCAATGGCCTGTTAAAAAGGATAATTTAATAAGTAGTTTCCTATTAAGTGATTTGAAAGCAATTTTTAAATGAATAATATAATATCGTTTAGTTGTTAAAATATAAAAAAAAACATTGTTTCGTACGAGTTGTGTGTACTTTAATATTAATGGCACATATTATTAATTCAAGAAGTTTTCATATAGTTTTAATAGTTGTCAATAAATTTTATATTTATACATCAAGATAATAAAATTGATACTATTGCTACTACATATAAACTATTTTAAAATGTTCAAAGTTGTTAGGCCATTTAATGAAACCTACATATTTGTAATAAAAAAGGCGTACAGCTTTTGGTAAAATAAAAACATTTAAACATACATGAGTGAGACACACGCGAATTGGCCACGCAAGAATAATGAAAACTTCCTTTTATTATATACATAGAATTTATATTTAATGGAATTTTTGTATTAAAACAAATATGAGAGAAACCTGTATTTTTGTTACAGCCGTAATGACTGTTATTAACAAAACAATAGCGATGAATGTAGCCTGTATAATAAATACTAAATACTAGCATTTTCCAGGTATACAGAGGTTTTCTCATTATAGTTAGACACACATTTAAATAAATGAAATGAATTCCATTTCATATTGTGTGGCAAATAAAGCAAAAACAATGTCATTATTGTTTTCACTCCTATAATTGAATATATTATTAAATAATAATAAAAAAAAACGGTTACATTTGTACTGACAAATTCTTCACAATTCATGTAAATGACTTTTCCAACTATTTAACTGCTTGCATTGCTCCCATAAAGTTAAATGGAGTATGAAATGTTCGTAATTTTCGTGTTAAAACTTTTTTGACACCTTTGACAAATATAAAATAAATAGAAAAAGCTCATAGTTGTAGTTGTGCACAAATATAATGGAAGTATTAATTGCCACAAACAAAATTCGATATAGCTGTATAGTTGCGTATAGATTAAATAAAAAAAAGTTAAAAATCTCCTAAATCGGATTAAATTCTTTCCGTATCATAAATTGCCTTTAAATTCACCTATATTGTAAAACTTGGACCATCAAACTACAAACACGAAATGAATCACTCTAAAGCAACCATTTATATAAACTTTTCTATACTTTTTGAAATCGTCTAACTGATGATGATAAGTTAATGTAATTTAAAAAGATCGAATACATAACGCTGAAATATTATTATGTCGTTAAGTTCGTTTATTATTCAGATTTTGGATCCTTTATGTATTGTCTGGATGTGGACATTATTATCCTTATTATATAAATAGATGTTATGCTAACTAATTCAAAATAGAACAATATAGTATGTAGACTCGAATCGCGTGCAATAATATAACGTTGTTACATTATCTTCGCTTATTTGATTGTGTTTATCAAATGAATAATTTGTTGTAAATACGTGATTGTAATTGCCAAACACGTAACAATCGACTAATCTAATAACAATTATTCCTTTACATACTGTGTAGAATTTAATTTTTCTTTACGAATTTTAATATTTAAACTTATAATATTGTTTTGTCGACTTCTAATTACAGAAATATATCAAATATGCTGTATGTAACATGTTAATTACTGTTTTGAATTCAGAAAAACTTAACAAATTAACATCTTACTTTGTACTCTCAGTAATCGGCGTACATAATTAGATTTTCTTCCATAAAGACAGTAATTAAATCGTTTAATAAACTAATTTACCGATTTCCCGTAATCGTTATGTTTTATAGTTTCATAATTAAAATTGTTTTCAATGTAATGTTCAGAAAATAACGTCTGCTTTTATCAGAATAATGAAAACACTGTGTTAAAGAATTTTAATGAATTAATCAATACAGGTACCATACTTTCATAGGAGTTTTTCAGAATAAAAACAAATATAATCGTAAAAGTTTTTTAGTTTGAATCGGAAAACCTATTACCACAAAATTCCAACATTTCCTTGATTCTGTTTTCGGTAAAGGATTTACAATTCGTTAAATAATATGCACCTCTGTTCTATTATACGTATTATATTAATTGTTATTTGTTATACAATGGAATTTGTTTAATCCCGAAGATCTATTATTTGTTGAAGACGTATTATAGTAGAAGTATTATCTTATTAATGTCAAATATTGAAAATTGCACACATGTGTCCTGTGTGTTTTCAATTTATTCTCTAGGGGTCAAATTTAACCACGGCAAACAACCCGAAAAAACCTCCTTTTGTTTGCTTAACAGAAAAATTGAAATATTGCATGAATGCAATTTTTTTGTTTCACCTTAAATTGGTAAACAAATTACTTACTCTCTAATATATGTATGTACTCGTATACGAGTATATAGTAAATGTAGATAAAAGAACTATTCTCATCTTTACTAAACTACCTATAAAGGCAATATGAAAATACGTAACAAAAATAACATACGAATAAAATATGAAAAAGCATTGTGTAGTTTGAACTTATTTTAAATTTTATTTTAAAATGAAAATTAATATATGACGGTGTAACTTCAAAATAAACATTATTACATTTGATATTCTGAACAAAAAAAAAACTTCTATAAAATGGATGATTTTCATTAAAACAATATATTCACTATGTTTTTTATACGAGAAAAATTTGGTTTAATGAAAATGAAAAACTGACGTGTTAAAAAAATCTGTTAATAATTCCAGTAAGCTCTATATAATTGCAATAAAGTACTAAGCATATGTGAATGGTATTAGTTGTAATCTACTTAATTAACCCCATTATATTTTGCGCTGTAATAAATAATTGTTTGGTCATTATAACATAATTTTTCTTGTATTATGAACGCGTCGATCGAAGACTTTGTCTTTAATTATCATCACCAAAGCACCCCAAACTTCATAAACTATTATTAAATTTCTCTCATTTTTTACCTCTGTTTAAGTATAGTTTATAAATGTATTTTGCGATCGTTAATTTTGTATGCTGGGTTTGGAGGACGGTGCTCTACATCATAATGAAATATTGTGTTTACGAGCTGGGGTACATCCTGAGCCTGGTCTATCTGGGGGAAGAAATAAAATCACTAATAATTTATCACCCTTATATTATACTATTACACTATGCAGGTGGTAAATGCATAAACCCCGAGGTGCAATTTTCTTTGTTGGCAAAACTGGAAGGGTGGCCACACTAATGCATTAATGCAGTCAAACTAAAGGATGACGTGTTGCCACAATATATATGATTAAGATATCAAAAGTTAATTGTTTACTTATACAAAAGCCCAGCGGGCACCACAACGTTATACGATTGTATGTTTTGCAATTGTCAAAAATAGGGGTGAATTTGTATATATTTACCTATACAATTGCATCAAGTTGGGAATAAAAATAAACTCTATTATTAAGATGGAGTTAATGTAGTGGAAAAACCGACATCATTCGTCTTCACTTTAATCAAATTATCATGTAAAAGTTTTCGGATAAATCTGTACTAGGTGCTTACAAGTTTTCTACATATCTGTTTGGGAAGAAAATGGGTTAGTTCTTGCATTTGCAGATTTCCAGTTTTTCTTTCAAGCCTCAGGGGGCCCGCCAAAACCTTTAGATGAAATTATGTTCAGCTGTCACATACGACTGTCGATTATCCGCACGAATCCAGCCTTGTGATTTATGTTTTAGTCATTTCTGTAGCTGGTCTTTTCGATATATAGAAAAGTCCAAGACTGGTCAGAGGAAACGGCATACATTTTTTACATTTCACGATTGTGGTCACGTATTCCATATAAAAAGCCATACTTAACTTTTCAATTTACAGACGTTCCATTTATATTCCTATGAAGATTTTTTCCGTATATATACGAAAAACCGACATTATTCATCGTAGACACGGTATGAAAAAGGCAAATATTGTGATTACAATTTATTTGAATTTTTTTTATGGACGCTTACTTTTCATAATCGCTTATGGATTGTGATGAATTTTTAATGGATTTTAGACGAGAATTGACTCTCTGAATCCAAATTAGATTTATGTGTTACTTTCTATTATTCAACTTCAAATTTATTTGCAATTATATGGAAAAGAAAATTTCGAACTTTCATACGCACAAAAAAAACCGTCACAGTATCCATTCAAATATATAATGTAAAAACAAATTAGCACCTTTATAGATTCATAAAATTTGATTTCATGCAAACCTGATTTTGGAATTTAAAAGTTTCCTGTATATAATATTTGTATTACACATTGTGTTTTCTATTCTACTATCAAATTTAACACCCATCTAGCACTGGTGACAAAGAGAATACATAATGTCCAAAAATGTATTTTTCAATACAAACAAAATGTGTCATTTTTCCCTATGTAAATGTACGACGGCATACATTTCAAAATAAAGTAAATATCAAGTTATGTATGTATAGTAAGTGTTTGTCATGAAATTGGGTATATCGAATAATATGGTGAATTCTACTGGATATATATAGGGGTAAGTAAAGTGGCTGTGCAACACCACGTAGTTCCACCTTTTAGTACGTTCCGTTTAGTTCGTAAAATAAATTTAATATAGAGAGCACTGCGTTGCAACATACCATGTAACTGGGAACACAATTGTCGATTCTTCGGGCGCTATACATACTCACACACACAAGGAGCTATATGTACATGTACGGGGGTGTGTGTGTGCCACACCCAATGTGTGACAATGTGTCGCCTCCTCGCATTTCAATTATACTTTATGTTTCATCTTCCGCATGAGTTCAGTCCGTTATTCACGTTACCCCATCTGTGACGCCTATACCATTCACACCGACAATTCCACATTGTCAGTCTTATAAATTTTTTGGGAACGATGGCAGCAGGCAGCCACGACGATGGGGTGGCTGAAGGGGTTTGGCCACAACCGTCCGAAACAGAAGCCTCTGCCTCTGTGTGGTGTGCCTTTCATGTGAGAGGTATTTCTGTTATTGCTGTAATGCCGCCGCCGCCGCCCATTCCCTTGACATGCATATAAGGTCCAAGTGTATTATATCCACCTATAACGCACCCCGTGCCAAGCTAATGGCTCTACTGTATATACTTAAAATAGAAATATGACACCAGCGATCTACTTCCAACTAAAAGCTTTTAATTCCAAACATACTACCATAATTCCCTAAACTACTATTTCACAACGATAATTAATGACGAGAAATTATTTTAACACGAATTGACGAGAAAATTTATATGTACTATCATTCGTTCTTATTGTTATTGTTGCAGTTATATAATTATACCAACAAAATCCAATACTCTACCCTGTCCGCTATATACTTACCTCTCGAGCAATAAAATTCAAAAATGATTTATTACTTTCTACGAACCAATAGGTGAACAGAAGTAGTGTTGCAGCAAATGTTTTGGGACAGTAAATATTGTCTAATTCGTCAAATAATTTTAATACTGATCTATTTACTTATTTAAGAACACAAGTACTCTCCTAAATTCTAAGAAATTCTTTAAAAGTTGTAAACTTATCCAGCCTGGTAACTATTTAAATATACCTATCCTATTTTTCATCACATGCAATTTTCTATTCATAATTTCGTGACATTTACAATCAGACCGACAACTATACAGCGGACAGACTTTAGGTCGTATGCTCTAGAATCTAAAATATATATGCCTCAAGATCCGAACAAAAATAGATAGAAGTTAATTCTTTTTTGAAAACTTTATCTCAGATAACAATATAAGTACATAATCAATTTTACACTTTTTACTGTTATAAAGTTTCACACTTTCACACAATGTGATGTTTATTACAATATATAAACGAATAACTAATTAAATAGCTCATAATTTTCGTTATTAAATATCCTTTCAAAACAACAATATCTATTGTATAATTATTATAATATATAGTAAAGACTTTATTGCGGCTTTTGGGTTGTTATTGTATGGGGTGCAGTTGACTAAAGCCCTCAAGGGACGCCATATGGAACGTTATACACTTACATGCATGTATACATATAATATATATTTTTGACTTGTATGATTTATATTATCGTAAAATTTGCCTTCAAAACAATTTCACACAGACAAACATAAATAGAAAACAACTATTAACTCTCATAGGAGAGAGCATAGCGTACATCTGTTGTTCAATGATGTATTTTATTTTCTCATACGTCTAGTTTACGCTTAACATAAGCGTAAAAAATGAGTAAGTGGCTTGTGGGGATTGACTTTTAATCATCTATGCTCCTTTTGAATCTTCAGGGAATATTTTGT
Organism: Oryzaephilus surinamensis; assembly: GCA_004796505.1. NCBI lineage: Eukaryota > Metazoa > Arthropoda > Insecta > Coleoptera > Silvanidae > Oryzaephilus > Oryzaephilus surinamensis. The sequence continues at coordinate 15,929 of SSSI01006237.1, forward strand.
ATTGATACTCGAGTTTGTTGTTTGTGATTTAACTCTGTTGACATTTTATTGTTTTATTATTAATTTTAATTCAATTATATCATTTTGAATTTATATTGCATATAATATTGAAAGCTGAAGAGGAGAACAAATATTTCATTGTAGTTTGTACTATGTTTATTATATAATAGAATGCACTTAAACTTAAAGCCATAATGAATAAAAAGGAAATACCTATAAATATAATATAAATGAAAATTGAAAAATACATAGAGTAATTTAAGGTAACCTGTATTTTGTTATCAACCATTTTAAATCCTAATTTTCTATTTTATTTATTATGAAAAGTTATTGCAAGTTTTTCCCGTGTGTAACATCAAAGCTTAATCAATTTTGTGGTAACATAGCAAAATGTCATTTAATAAATGTTCTCATATTCTATTCTATGTATAACAGTACAATAAGGCCACCAAATTCATTTCCCAACCACCGGGGGTTAATAATATACCTCTATGTCTCGCACACCAACTTACACACACACACACACACACACACACACACACACAAATATACATATATGTATATAAACTTACCCATATAACCCATATATAAAAGAAGCGTAGAAAAATAAAAGTCGATTAAGTAAACATTTGATATGAATAAAGTATTACAAATCATGTTTGTTTAAAATTTGTGTAATTCCCGATTAATCTACATATATTGTATATTCGTGCATGTGTGTGTGTACAATACATATTCAACAACTTTTACATATAGAGAACACGTTCCATTATTTGTGTAATTGTGTAGTTGGGGCGTCACTAAATAATAGATTAAAATACTGAACATTCCGTTTTATAAAGCAATTAGCCTTGCTATGAATCGAAATGTGACATGGAGAGTTGATTTCTATTCTATATCGACTTAAAGGTTGCCCGTTGAAATAAAAACGTTTAAATGTCAAATTGTGCAACGGTGGACTATTTGTAATTTAATCGAAATAGGATGAAAGAAAGCCACTGTTTGGCGTCTATTGTTTTACATGCAGCGCTTTAGTACACACCGAGTTTTTCTTCCTCAATATAGGTGCTTTGAGCATAGAACAACTCTATTGAGCTTTGTATATGCCCGTTATATAGGCTGCTTGCAGATGTTAGTGTAATTTTCGCGCTCGGATTGCTTGCGAGCATCCTGAAACTTGATGGAATCTCACGGCCGACTTGCTTTATTTAAATACATTCAAGATAAATCTCTATATATGCGCATCCGCATAGGAAAATGTCTGTTTCGTATCAACCAGTGATTGATTTATATGGGAATTTCAATAGGTCCAATACTTAGTATATGTAGGTATTATAGAATTTTTGAAATTTTCTTTAAAACTACATACATCGAGATGGCAACAAACAATTCTTCAGAAATATTGTATAAAAAAATAAGATGCAGTGTTTTATTAGTATTACCCTTGTTTATATACCATTATAAACAATATATATAAACAAGTGTATTACGGTTTCCATGGAAACTGAAAATAAATAATACGTTGGCTTTTTAACCATGTATAAATAAAAATTCTTTACAAACAAAAGTTATTCATAAACATAAATGTTATTCATCATATAAAACAATAAATTATGTTACCTTAATTGAAACTCGCCCTAAAATGAAAATATTGATTAAACATGAATGTACATACATATATGTAAATTATTTTGTACTCACATTGTATATATATATAAATGATCATTTTGGTTTAAAACTTTGATTATTCTGTAAAATCGCTTCATGTATGTTTAAACTTGCGTTGTAAAACTCGTCTTAATTTCTTTTCAAGAAATTCAGGAAAATGTTGTTAAATAGTTGCAAATAAGTTGTTTTAACGTGCCAAATAAACAATGTGGATAAAGGCATAATGAAACGTCTGAGTACCCTAATTTCTGAAACCTACATTAGTCTATATGTATGCAATATGGGGGATTTTCTTGCGAAAAGCCTTAGACAAACAGTTATTTGGCATGCTATACACTATATATAATAAACCCCTTTAGAAGGGCGGACTATGAAAAGGACATCAGAATGGCACGAATGAGAGAGTGACAATGTTCACACAATTTCAGCCTCTGTTCAGCACAAAAAAAAATATTAAAAAGCCTGAAAGTCTCTGCGTAATATACATTATAAATAGCAAACTTTTCTCATTATTGTTAAAGTTTCTTAATTTTTGTGGGCCATGTACATTAAGGGAGATAACTAATTTTAAAGCAAAATATCATATTACTTGTAGGTATATAAAATTTTGTTACTTTAATGTATGTCAATCGTTTTATGCACCATTTTCAAAAGTTTTTATTTAGTAATTTTTGAAATAATTACTTTTGTTTCAATAATTGTAAACAACGTTTGTGATAATGATAGTTTTAACCATGGATCACATTTCACAAAGGCTGAAAATATATCACACGTATGTATACATAATTATGTAAACATTTATGTACATAATAATAACTACAGCTATTGTGTAGATTATATACTGTAAAAATAAATGTCATTGAAAAAAGCTCTCCTTTGTTATTTTTAAAGCGGTGGAAATTAAATTTTTTAAAATGGTAATGCATATACACAAAAAATACATATTCACGGTTATTTTTTTGGAATTTCATTAAAAACAGATAATTAGATATTTGTTTCAGTTGCAAAACTGAAAATATTTTAATTTGCTTGTGAAAATTATATTGTTTATTAAACAAACAACAAATCCAACAATAAAATACTTTAATATTATTAAACTACATATATACATAAACATATATATATACCTATGTATCATGTACTCTATAAATGTATGCATACAAAATTGAATATATGCAACAATAATGAAAATTAATGAACGGAAATTTAATTGTTAAAATTTTTTTTTCTAAATAGCCGTGTTAAATGTTTTTATTTATAACAGGGTGTTCGTACAATAAATGTACAACAATAAAATAGCATTTACTAGTATTTATAATACATGTACGTTTCTAATCTGTATAAAGTTAAATGTTCCATTTTAAAAAGCAATATATTTAAATATAGTTCAATTTTTATTCAAAGCGCATACACCTATTACATATCTATATATGCAAATTGCAATACAAAAATAAAAATACAACGTATATTTTCCGTATTACAAAGAATACACACATGCATCTGTAAGACCTTTTATTGTCTTTTTATTACCATAATGGCAAAATTCATAAAATGGGTACGGGCATATAAATTTTATAATGCTATAAAAAATATCTGTTTTATTCTCATCTTATAGTTTATTGTGAAAATGTTCCTAATTTATGCAACAAATATATTACATCATAATAAATAAATTATGAAACCTATTCCAATATTACAATTTTACCTAATAATATAAAAATAGAAATGCAAGTATTAGAAGAACCCTTCCACAGACATGATTCTGCATTCTATATTAAAGTTTCATATTTTATAGTATAAATTAAAAGGTAAATTAATAATTTTCATGCTCTTATCGAGGTCAAATATATTAACTTGTACGTTCAAATGAAATTCCACATGGAATAAATTAATTATCTAATTAGTTTATTATCCTCTCTCTCGCTTACAATGAATTATTGTTGTTTGTAATGATATCAAGGGAACACAACGTTAATATACATTATATGTACTGGAAAGTTTCACTGGTACATTGTGTCCTTATTGGACAACATCAATATCTAATTTGAGTTCAAAATGGTCAATTTTGCAAACGCTGTTATACGGTGTCTTTTTTCAGCAGGGGCTAGCGGGATACTGTGGAACACTAAGTATTTTATTTAATTCATTCTAAAACAGTGTAAACAAACAAGGTGGACCCATTTCAAATCCTATTTCGCATATCAAATGACTTTTTTTTACGAAAAAATAATCTGTTCCAATTTATACGAATTTCTCCAACTCGATTTATATATATATATATATATGTATAGTGCCTAACATTGTTTGTAAAAAGATGCAAATGTCAGCCACGTTTTGTAAACTGATTTCATTTTGTGTATTGTTTAGGTGAGCCCCGCTGGTTGATTTCTTGTTGTTGGAAATGAAAGACTAGCTGAATGAGTGCTTCATTTTAAAGTCAAAAAAAGACTGTATAATTAATTTTCTAGCCGTCTGCTTTCTGTTGTTATTCCGTTGTTTTTGCCTCTTGTGTGATAACTGTGTCAGCCAATATCAAAATCTAATAAGACTAGAGAATTATAAACAATTCCCTCTGTTGTTGGTGGACTAGCCAACTTGAATTAACAATACAGCGCGTATTAAAAATCTAAAAATAATACTAATACCTACTTATACAACTGTATTTTTCTTATAATTTTTACATTACAACGAAATATTGTGAAGGAAACTGGTACGATGTAAAAAACAGGGCTATATTTTACGTGTCAACATAAATCCTATGTTTATAAGCTTTCTATTTCTATTCAAATTTTTGATTTAGATTCGTTATATCGCAATTTTCTTTGCCACTCCTTTACTGCTGTGTGTGTATCGACAATGTATATATTTATTTCACAAAAAGGAAAATAATATGCAATAAAACATTTTTAAAATACAGTCATTTTCATGAAACAAATTGATGATGTAATAAAGTTTGCGACGAATTTCGTTTGTTTCATAATAATAAAGTTTGAAAATGATACAGCATCAGTAATGAATTCAATAAATTAAATCTAGGATTATGAAACAAGATTGCTTCAACTATAGACACACTCTTGTAGAAATGTTGATTTTTTTAAATGGACACGTCATGAAGGATTCGATTTGGAACTTTATAGGGCACCCCAGAGTAAAAAGCCAATTTGAGATTATTCCAATTTTGGATGGTCTTTTTCAGCACGTCGCCAATGTAGATTAATGTTTAAATGAGAATCCACCAATGCGAATTATTCATTTTTTTATATCATCAAAAATAGAAATGATTGTAATATGAAATGATAACTTTGGGAACCTTTTCTCTGCCCGAAAAATACGTTGTTTGGATTGTGCATTATTTTTTTAACAAAACTAATTACTCCCAAGTAATTTCTTTATAATGCAGTAATGTAATTATATGGCACGTAATTTATTATCTGCAAAATATTGTTTTTGTTAATAAAGCGTAAATTAAAATATATTGTCTCTTTTATAGTCAAGGCATATTAAATTTCTCATTATTTTTTCCCTCTTCATTTAATTATCGTTTTATTTCTGTGATATTTCAAAGTTTTCAATTTAAATATATAAATAACACAATAAAAATGTTTATATTTAAATCCATGATGTAATAACAGATTATTACGCATAAATTTCAAGCTTTCATAGAATATGAAATGGTTTTTCTGATGTTATTATTACTACCATTAACTTTAACGAATATATATAATTATTTCAAACTTTTTGAGGAAAATATGAGAAAAACATTTTCAATTTACTGTAAAAGAACGTTTAAATAGAAAATACTTATCCACACATGAATATTGTACACATACATCAGAAAGTAGTAAAATTCTTTATGAGAAACAATAAAAATGAATTGAGAATTTAACTTCGCATGTGTTTTATGAAAGGATTAAGGGTTAAGGGTACGTACACTACGTACACCTATGGTAGAAAATTGAATGTATTTGTTATATCTATTGAATATAAATACATGATAAAATTCAATATAAATGGATAATATGTATACTGTGTAATAAATTTTTCAATTACAAATTAAGGAAAACGTTAGGTACCTTATATATTATTTTCAGATTTACCTGAAAGACTTATTTGCATACATTTATTGAAAGCACAAATTACACAGCTAAAAATAACAAAATAATTTAAAGATTTCTGTAAAATGCTTAAGTGCTTCACTTGAAATTTGAAAATAAGCATCAACACATCGCGGATAATTTAAAACGGTCGGCATGCCCAGTTCCCAGTTCCCCTACTATATGGTGGGAGAATATTATTAAAGTTTGATGATATTTAGGGCCGATCTATATTTCACCTCCTGATAATTTTAACCTCCCTATAACTTCCTTGGATACATTTGTTAAGACAATTGTTTCTATAGAAATTATGTTTAGGATAAATTTATCAGGAGATGAATAGATTGGACCTTAAATTGTCAATTACTTGACATTTTTATCATTTACATAGGCAATTTGATAGCAATTTGAATAAATCTAACCTCCACAATAGATTTCGTCAACTGCTGTCAATTGCTTGGTACGTCACAATAGCTACTTGTCATTTAGTGGTGAGATAAATTGCGCGCCGACCGTTCTAAACTATCCGTGTTAACAGGTTAATTCATTTTTAATGACATATTGTTTTTGTCATATAAATTTTATTCGTAATGAATGTGCACAATGGTTCAAATCTCCTTTATTTAAACTGATTTCAATTGTTAGATATTACAATGTTTTAGGCATGTATATAGGAATTTTGTGTTCTCATTATACTTGTATTGTTGAAATAAACCATAACGTAACATTTGTGAATTAACATTAACATGAAGACAGCAGTCAGAAGTGTATATAACTTGAGGGGTTGGCACGTAACCAACCCCCCAAGTTGTAGCAATAGCACGTATAATACTATATATACGTATATATGTATCTATATATAGATAGAATATCTGTGCAATCAAGACGTTTGCATGAATTTCGCTACATACATATATAGACGAAAACAGAATCAGTTGTTACTAGATACAAGCCAATGTGAGTGTATGATAGTGGTGGCATACAAGAGCCGCCATCTTGATAAAGTCAAATGGCACCAGCGGGACAGATAAATAGTAAATAGAGCCAGCACACTGGCCGCTTCACATCTCGCAAATAGCTGCCATAAATATCTAGCCGGCTTAGCTAATACAGGGCAACCCTTGTTCTTTTGTTCTACTTTCTCCACCCTGCATGCATCAACCCCGTCGCCGCCGCCACCGCCACCGTCTCTCGTTGTTCCTCCATCTCTATGATCGTGTCATGATTTTTTATTATTTAAGGATAACAATGTAGCTTTTTCAATTCTGAGCGAGTATCACATGTATTTATCTTCATTATATTTGGGGGCGGTTGTTTAGCATAAAATAACGATAGATCGTTTTTCGAAAAAATAAACATTCTGGCCAATATTTGTTAATAACAATGTTAATATTGCGCCACACAATGTATAAAGTCATATTAATATAAAATATAGTATAGTAATCCTGCTTTGTTATCCCTGTTTCCATATCTTTATGTATTTTGTGTATATATTTGAAAGTTGAAGATATGAAAAATAAGTATATTTCACAGTATCCAGATAATATGATACGAAAACATCATAAAGATGTTTATAATGCAAAAATCTGTTTTTAAATCACACTTGGGAAATGAATAATAATCGATAATTTTCAGCATTTCACACATTTTATATAGCCTGATGTAAATCTGTTGAATATAGCAAGGATCCTCCTTCATAACAACAATGTATTGTGCTCTATATATATGTATATATGTATGTATATGGTATATAATAAATACTATACAACGCAACCACTTTAATTTATACACTTATCTAACAAATTTGCATGCAGTAATTAATTTATACGAATCACATTTGAATTTTAAACAAACAATAAATATATTTTATCACAACAATGTTGGTAAGTAAAATAGTAGCTACAATACCGGAAAAATTATTTCAGCCATGGAAAATGTGTTGGTACTTGGTATTTTACAATTGTATAATGAGAAATTATTTTACGGTCAACAAAAATAAATATTATTTATGTATGTAGTAACAATTTAATGAATTAAATGCTTTTTTAATTATTTAACTTTCTCTTTATTTATGTACATTTTATAGGGATACAGTCTAGTTTTTAAATTATAAATATATATGTAAGTTTGAATAATCTAAACTTCGAATTTTATTTGCTTTAATAATGAGCATCAATTTATTTATCATAATGTACAAATAAAAGTAAACCTGCTTCTTGAAAAGTTTCAACACGGGACAACATTAAACATTTATTGCCAAGTGACCGAACAAAATTATTTATAAAACATGGGAAATACGCATCTACACAGAGAAAATGTTTTATAAATTTTCAATTACATAATGTACTCAACAAATATAATATGTACCTATCCTATAGTGGAGTTTCAAATATGTTTAAAGAAATAACCCATTCCCTCGTTAAAACTTGATAAATTTTTCCTTCTCTTCACTACCACTATATATATATAGGCAACAAGAAATTACAAACTCAATGAAATTGTACAATAAATTTTAAATGATGTGAACTTGTACATTACTTGGGAGATAAAAGTTTTAACGTAAGATTTAGACATCAGTTTGCACATTAATTATATTAATTCGCAGAAAAAAATCTTCAAACTATTTGTCGATTGCACTTTAAGCCATATATAGATAACTGAAATTTATTAATATCCGAATGTATTCACGTACTTAATAATATTTTATGTCAATTTAAAGTGTGAATGGGAAGTGTATAAATCTCAAAAATGATACTGGCATTCATCATATCACAGCATAAGAAGGGATAAGAAAGAGCTAAAATGATATATGACAGAATGTAATTCAAAAGAGCAGCCGCAAGCCACCCCATGTGACCTGATACCGGTGGTCTCGTCTGTTTTCATGTCGTAAATATTACTTTGGCGTTGCGAAAATTCGACTCTGTTCGTTTCAAATCAATGCAGCCGAAAAACTGACATTACCTGTGCCGTAACAGAGAAACAGGTGCACTTATTTCTTTCGTTTAGCACAAAAGTGCTCTAAGTATTATTACAAAATTGTACGTAATTAATCATTTAGTCAATAGATGCTGTTTTAAATATTATACAGAAAAAACTAAATGCCTTATATAAGTGGATATTTTCTGGCTAAATGGGTTTATATAAAAGACGTTTAAGTAATATTTTTAATGTTAAAATTTGAATTAGTATAATAAAAAATGTATACTTAATACATAAAATTAATGTTCAATGAAACTAAAGTTGTTTCCAAAACGTGTTCGTCAAGTTCGTGCATATTGTCTATTAATTTTTAATATATAAAAAGGTACCAGAAGCTTTGATGGAAAATTACAAAACTTGAGATACTTAAGTTGTATTTCCGGTAAAAAATTGTTTTGAATTTAAGCTTTTAATGTAAAATTAATTTTATAAAAGAAGAATGGGAAAAGTGCTACTCACAGACGTACTTATCATTAATACAACGAGAAAGAGACCATAATGCCATTCCTAAATATTATATTCTAGATAAATACATTTACTTAGATAATGAAAAATATATATATTTTCTTAAGAAATAATGGTAATGGTATTAAAAGCTATAGTGACAATAAAATAAACATTACATGAGAAACACCAGTAAAATTAAGTATATCTAACTTATTAGTCTTCTTACAAATATAAAATTTTATGCCACTTATTTTATCTACTGGGTAGGGTTTTTTTTCTTTGGATATAACTTCTTTAATCGAATTATGCTATATTATGTTGTAGTTTCAGTTGCGGATTGCATTTTTCAAAAATGACTGGAAAAATGACAACATTCTACCATTATTTAATTTGCATGGAATGAATATACAAGAATGTAATGAATAGAAATTTTATCATTCAAATTTTCGACTTATAGAAGGAAAGAGCATCTTTTCTTATAGTATAGTTTCACGTAATAATAAATTTTATATAATTAATCAATAATTTAATAACATCAAATAAAGTAGGTATAAAATCAATAAGTATTATTACGTATACGTATAAACTATAATTGGGACAAAAGACAATTAATTATGCAAATATATCATTGACCTTTTGCATGAAATCTTATTTTAATCATTTGAAATTAACACTTGCATCCTGTTATCAATTAAGCTAAAAATAGTTTTATTAAATATTCGTTTAATTAGGCGTAAATTGTACGAATAAAATAGATGACACATTAAGCTGAAACATTTTTTTTTCAAACAAATTTAATGTTATGATCCTTTAATACAAGAGGTCACAGTGAAATTGAATCTACACTTTGAGAAGCAAATAATAAATTAAGATGACATTTCAGTTTAATTATTGTATTACGCATGAGTAATATAACAATTACAAATTAATGATAATTAGAAATATGCTGTTAATTGGGTGAATAACAGATGACATATTTATCATTAAAGAGGAACTGAAAATTGCATAAACAGAATATAAAAAAATCACACAGTATTGGATTTTAAAAAATAATAAATGTTAAAAAAATAAATATGTATGTTTGTATATTTAATTCCATTGTTGACAGTAGATACACAAATTATTTTTTGTACTGACAATAATAGTTCAAAACATATACATAATAATTTTGTTTTGTTCATTTTAAAACAATAACAAAAAGCCATAAATGTATACGTACATATATGTATAAAGGCAAAAAATTTTAATAAAAATAATTTTCATCATTTCCAACTTTTTCAAAAATTGTGACAAAAATCACTGGAAGTATTAAAAAGCTCTACTTTTCACATATTAGTTCATTATTATATTTTTTATATTTAATCTAAAATCCGAATTCTGTATTAAAAAAGATTCATACATAAAATTTTAAAAGCGCTTGAATGAATTGAGTTGATTAAATCTATCAATATTTCACCTATTTGAAAAAATGTCTGTAATACTATAAATTTAATTAAATTGATAAAAAGCTGGCTGATAATTCAATAAGTTTACAAAGATGAGACCAAAAATGTTTGCCATTTTTCGGATGAATGTTGATGATGAAAGGTTTTAGATCAAATTCGAATATTATTAGCTCACTTCCATTTAAAATGTAAACTATGTATAGAAACATGCAGAATGCAATTTACATTTAATGTAAAATATTATATAGTAGTGCTCTAAAAATATTTACGACTGCAGTAAAAATGCTACAGTATGGTATTATATAATACATATATGTATATTATTTATTATTTGTGCAAACTATTT
>SSSI01006237.1:26930-49708 GCA_004796505.1 Oryzaephilus surinamensis
AGAATAAAGCTGAATGTTTAAAAGTCTGTATAAACCTAGGCAACGTCCATTATCTACTACCTAGGTTTACGTAGGACTACCGAGTTTTCCTAGGACTACACCTGTACTATGTTCACCTATGACAAATTCAACACGTTTTCAAACAAAATATGTAGTTGCCGGGTCCTCCCCGGCTGCCTGGTTTATGTTTGCAATTTACACTAATCTAAAATCCGATTTCTGTATTAAAAAAGATTCATACATAAAATTTTAAAGCGCTTGAATGAATTGAGTTGATTAAATCTATCAATATTTCACCTATTTGAAAAAATGTCTGTAATACTATAAATTTAATTAAATTGATAAAAAGCTGGCTGATAATTCAATAAGTTTATAAAGATGAGACCAAAAATGTTTGCCATTTTTCGGATGAATGTTGATGATGAAAGGTTTTAGATCAAATTCGAATATTATTAGCTCACTTCCATTTAAAATGTAAACTATGTATAGAAACATGCAGAATGCAATTTACATTTAATGTAAAATATTATATAGTAGTGCTCTAAAAATATTTACGACTGCAGTAAAAATGCTACAGTATGGTATTATATAATACATATATGTATATTATTTATTATTTGTGCAAACTATTTTATAGCAGATAAGTTTCAAGGAACAGTTTATATCGGCACATATTTTGAGTTTCACAAACTCACCACTCGTAAGTGTAAAAAAGATATATAGATGTGCTGATAACGACTTAATGGTAAATTATATACGATGAGAGCATTATATGTTGAAAACGATCCACACACACACATATATACATAGGTATATACGCACAAAATATTGTATGTAATACTTTACTGTCAACTAAAAGAAATATTTTTATGTGAAATTGTCCAAGGCAGTTATATAGAACAAAGATGTATTTTTCAAAATGCCATCACATTTAAGTAAAGTTACCACGTACCAATCCATCAACTTCACTTGCGTGAAGAATCTGAAAAGCTGGAAGGAAAACTGCAATGACGTGACCAATTTTATCCAATAAAACATCTCACTTATTTGCTCAATGTCAATGCTGTCTATTCAAGGTACGTCTTGTAATAATAATATATTGTCAATTTTGTGGGACAGCCAAATGTTATATAAAAAAGAGGCAGTGTAAAATAATTGAGTTATGTGTGAGATGTATGGGTGATTATAACTTAAAACAAAACCTAGTTTAACAAACAAAATAGTGTTTCTTATATTATTATTCAACTATTCAGAGTGAAAAAAAATGTTTATATAGTTTAATTAAAATTGTACCAGAACTGTGTAGAATTCCGTGCAGTCGAACGAAAATAGGTTGTAAAAAGTCACGGATAATTCAGAACTGGTTGGTGTCCTATTTCTCCCATCATGACTTGAATTTGCTCTTGCGACGTCACAAGCAATTGACAGCACTATTGTAAAGGTTTATCTATTCAAACTGCTGTTAAATTGCATATATGGAAATGGTGAATGTTTAGCAACTGACAGTTTTAAATGTCAAACAAATATTAGAATTTGAGGAGGTTATGGATTCTAGTTCCCCAATCACGTAACGTGCTTTTGTGATAGGATTGGGGACCAGGCACACCGACCGGGTCTAAATAATCAGCGCTTGAAAATAGCACACACGCTAATAAAGTAAATATACTTGTATGAATTTATAATTTAAATTTAAATGATTGCATATTACAAGAATAAACTACCTATGTAAATAAATAGAAAATAAAAATATGTTGGTATAATCGTACAAAATATAAACATGATACAAATGCAAATTAGTATGACACTTCGGGCACTTCCTATACAATCAATGTAACTATATATACTAATAAAGATGTATTTAATAATAAGAATGTTTCTATTTAGACAAGAACGTAAATAGGACAGACATACTTTTACTTTGGATGGCGTGTTTATTTTTTTATTGGCCGTGACCATTCGCGTGCACCACCACCGAAACTACAACCACCACGAAAACAAAAACTTAAAAATTCATGGGTGTACTTGCCAAGGACACGCATTCTTTAATTACAATGCGTATTAAATATTTTATCATATACGTACATATTACATAACTATATACCATCTATTATAAGTGGGTTTTAAAAATGTCCATTTTATATTACAACAGGAAGTATTTAGACGTTTTATGCGATGCTGCGTAAACAGGGTAAAATCTTTATTCTTTATAACTGGATTAATTCTTCGTATTTTGATAAAACAAATACCAGTGGAACTTGACCGATTTTACCCTGTGTTCCTTTTATAAAACATTGCTAGAATATATATATGTATTATTATCGTATATAATCTTAATGACTTTTTTGTAAAAAAATTTAATGCGAAATATATTAAATATGAAACAAAGGGTTGCCAACAATTTCACATTTACACGATTATTTTGCGCTGAGAGGCAATGAACATTAATCATTTTCTCATAAATATACCTAAGAAAAACTGCAAAAATTTTCTTTTAAAACATGCATTATGATATATAAATTATTTTTAGTTTATTTTTTTATGATTGTGACAAAATGAAATCATACAAAAATGAAAAATGAACTGAAATTACCATAAATAAAATTAATACTTTATAATAAATTAATTTGTTTTGTAAATGTACGTATACATATGTTAGTACGTATATGTATACTTGACGATTTTGATCAAACAATAAGGTAAATTTATATAGAATTGATATCGTGCCTGTTAATAGTGATTATATTGATTTTTATGCAAATTTACACTTTGCGTGAATCTAACAATTGTAATTTGATTTATTTAACCTTTTGTTAACAATTTACTCTTTTATTAAAGATAATCAAGTCCAAAATTATCCAACACATACAGTTTTATGTGTATGTGTTGGATAAATTAGAGAACAAATGATAGAAACGAAAACAGACAAATTAACAATTTATTTTCTAATAGAAATTTTGGTTACGGGTTTATAAAAAGCATTACACATTTGTAGGGCAATATCAAGGGATAATACGATAGATATGTAGTTGAAGATGACGTTTACACATTTATTATTTACATAAAAATGCCATACACCCATCAATATAACTTTATATTTACAATATTGAAATAATAAATACAATTGAAAGAATGAATTGTCAAAATTTTTTTTATTCAAAAATTCAAAATAGAAGGTATTATGAAATGAAAAAATTTGATGCAGTGCTTTATTAATTTTTAATAAATTCATAGGTTTTTAATGAAAATGGACACTTCTTTATATTTTTTGCTCAAATATTTCGATCAATTCATAAATAAATCCTCTATTATCTATATAGTCCGTAAATTTAAAATATCCTGACAGCTGGAATCAAAAACTGGGGTAAAATACATGGTAAAATATTCTGATATTCACATTGACAAGTTTTTGTTAATAGATTAGTATACGTCCAATTAACCCTACCACCATTTTTCTCCACAGAACTAGGAATAAGAAAATTTTATAACCACTTCAAAACAAGGGCGCCAAAAAAAAGCGTAAAACCGTAGCACATAGCAAAGTTAAACAGTACAAATGAACAAATTAGATTTTTTACGATGTGTTTTGTGCCATTGTCATAAAATAACTCAACAAATGGTAAAATGTTTCTATATACATATATTTGTACAGAACTCATCTTGAATTTTCTCACATTTCGCCCATGTACTGGGCCTGAGAATATAATAAAGTTTGTTTACATAACTGCGAAGTAGCTAGCAGATTAGTAAAGTCTTATATACCATTCCTACATGATAATAGTCATATCTTATCAGGGCGCAAGAAACAGTCCCCCCGCTGGAAAAAAATATGGTTATTCTGAGTAATAATCAAGATTAAGCGATGTGGTATAGGGTGCGGATTGTATGTATATATGGAGTTAAGAGGTGGAGGGTTTGGTCTGTATAACAGCAATTCCGTTGAGAGATAGATAAATTCGAAACGAAGCCTAGCAGATCGTAAATTCATGCTCTTCCCTATATATGTTCCCAGTTTAAATCCACTTCTACAAGTTCGTGCTGGTGTTGGTCAGGTGGAGACTTGTATAATGTACCCTTAGCTAATGGCAAGATGAAGATAATAATACTCTTAGGATGCATTAATGTAATCCGAAGTAAAAGTACGCGTTTTTTGTTATTTATATAGATTTACATCATCTTTTATTTATATAAAGTAACTTGTAATTGAATTTAATGTATGATGAGTTAGAAAAGTCAGTGTATTGATTTAAAGGACCTAATAGTGCAAACCATATTCATTTGTAAGTTTTCAGGTTATTAATAAAGAGTCAAATGCATTTTAATAAGTATATTAATTTTAATTTTTCATTTTACAGTCTTCTGTGTGACACGAAACATTAATTCTATGTCCGCTATATACTTACCTCTTGAGCAATAAAATTTCAAAATGATTTATTACTTTCTACGAACCGATAGATGGAATAAGAATAGTGTTGCAGCAAGAATTTTGGTAGAGCAAATATTGTCTGATTCGTCAAATTACGAGTAGTTTAAGGGTTATTTAAAGGTAACACCCCCAACAATCACTTTTCTATCTAAGAAATTTTAGAACTTTTAAACTTAGCCAACCTGGTAACTGCTTAAATATGCTTATCCCATTTTTCATCAAATATAATCCATACATTCTATCTTTTGATATTTTTTATTCATAATTGTGACATTTAGTTCATTTACAATCGCCTAGGCAAGTTTACAGACACTTTGCTTTTTAAATATTCGTATTATATGTATGAGATAAAGTGAAAACATATTCGATTTTTTTTTGTATAAAACTAAAATAAGAGGGATTATTATACTTTCTATATTTAAGAATCAGATGAGTTTATTGGACGATATTGATTTGTTGTTATTTGAGTGCTTTTGGCTATCCTGTCTACGAAGAAAGTAGAAAAATTATTAGAAAACTTCTGATTGGCATGAAATTGGATTTATTATTGCAGTGGTTCTAGGAATCTTTGAAAGGAAATTGTAAAAAGAATTATATTTCATCCGCAATAAAGAAATAATAAAGTTCTTTCGATTTTTATTAAACTAAAAAATCATTTATTTTGCCAACTGAAATCTATAAACCCATATATGTATATTTACCATTTGTAACTAATCATGCAAACAAGCAGTAACACACTGGTTTAATTGTGGAAATTATTGCCTGATAAATGTTTTGGTCAAAGAATCGAATTAGGCCAATCAGTAAGCTTTAATTGGTTTTATGTTATACCAAAATAGCACTATTTCGTACCACAACAGACAAGTTCTAATATTGACTTTAAACAGGAGATTATAAATATGGTATGCTATCGAATTTTCCATTAATAACAATTGCTTTTCTTTTGTCTTTATTAAAAATATTTCAAACAATGGAACGAAAATGTCTTATTTGAAAACTTATAATTGTACTTTCTAAAACATATTATTGAAATTAATTATTTCTTTTATCAAATTTAAGCACTAAGTAAGTCGTCAATCAAAATCAAAATTGATCTTATTGAAAACTTCTGATTTTCCCGATATAATAACAAAAGCGTGTTAATTTCATAAAAAAATCAATATTAAATTTATTTTCCTACCATGCTTACATAAAAATATAAATTGTGAAAGTTTAAATTTAAATTCAAATCTACCAGTGATACTTTGAATGTATATTTGTGCGTGCATATTGCTCCTGTAAATTTGGGGAATATACGTAAATATACATATATATAATATATATATCTATATGGGTTTCGGTGTGGTAAGCCTTAGGCCATGTGAACTTATAAGCAGTGGTGCGAGAACGTAAAAGAGAACATCGACAGTATAAGTTCCTGTTTGAATGGCAAATGTGGCGGCAAGTGGTTCATTCCTGACAGTAAAGCCCGCAAGGCATATTCATCGAACCTCTCTTTGGTGGAGATGTGTATGTGACTTGTTTGAATGTATACGTATAGCAGCTATATATGGGCCCTATAACGCGGACTATATATTTTTGGGTAAATCTCTGCATCAAATAAGATTTTGTACCTTGCAGGCGAAAGCTTCTCTTGATTGTTGATGATGACAACGGAAATAATGTCTCATTTTTACCAGACAAGATGAAAAATTATTTTCAAACATCTGTCTGAGAGGAAAATCTTCATCATTTTTACAATATATAGTCAACAATTTCATTAGTCTAAATTTTACCGAATTAATGAAGTCTTGTTTGTTTAAATTAAATAGAATTAAAGAAATTTTGTACAAAGGTCCGTCGATCTAAATAAAACTGGGAATGGCATGTTTGCAAGGATCTGATCAGTCTTTCTGGCCATGAAGTCTCTTTTTGGCTTGTAATCTTCTTGTGTGAAGATAGATTGCCATATATATATGTATATATATGTGTACACTATATATAGAACGAACTAATCCGTACTGTACAAGTAAAGATACGGTGGAAAATTACATGTAATGCCCTTTTACTATAGAATACGTTCATCCGCTTCCTTATAGCTCGGCCCGGCTCAATCAGCCGCTTAGAAACACTTACATTGTTCCAAATTTGATAAGTTTCGTAATTAATAAGTTACGCAACTGTTTTAATCAAACCTAATTTAATTTGAAGAAACATGTATGGTACTTTTGGTGTTGTTACCACCAGTAATACCTTTATTATGTGCGTGTTTTATACATTATCATGACTCACGATGGAACAATTTTAAGATTAATTGTCTTTGAAGTCTTTTAACAAATTATTCAACACAGTGGTGTGTGAATAAGAATGAATTTCTTCATTAAAATTCTTCACAATTAATTACAACAGTTTCAAATTACAGTTAAACTTATTCAAATGCTGACGGGCAGCAATTTCGTTGTATAAATAGTTTCAAATTGTTTTATAATTGCGCATGTTACGTAACAACAGAAAAAAAAACACTGATGAAAAGTTTTAACCTTACCCAGAAATAAAAATGTAAACATATAAATAACTTTTTCAAATAATTCGTTGAATAAAGTTTTTTACTTTTGTATATTTAAAGAGTATTTTTTTATTTGGGCTGATTTTTATATAGATATGCGTATAGGTGGTTTTCTTGAGGGTGAACCTCGTAAATGTCGTCTTTGATCCAATTTGAAATTTAACAAAAAAACCGTAAAATATAACTAAAAAGCAGCGTTGTGAGAGTAATATAAGGCAAGTTTTTAAATCACAATGGTCCAAAAATTCAAATCCCGTTCAACGCATTTACTGAACACTCCATATAGCTGAAGACTTCTTAAGGATTCCGGGTGTGTATTTTATGTTATCACTGAAACATAAATGTAATATCGCAGTTCTGAATCGAGATGTGACAGAAAGATGTATCCTGTTTTAGCATACATTCTTCGGCAAAAAATTCAATTTAAAATGTAACTCGCTTGTACTAACATTGTTATTTACCTTCAAATATAGGATATCCTCTTTTGTTTTTGACGAAATACGAAAAATGTTATTTACTTCATTGTTTTCAGGATGTATTGAAAAAAGTACAAGTATGACGCTTCGCTTATTGTATTTTCTGCGAAATGTCTTTACTGATACCTAATACTTTATAGTTTGTTCATCACTAATAAATGCATAATAAATTTTCATAATATAATGGGATTGATTATATCATCTAGCGGGTTCATATTTTAACAATCTTAATAAAATTTTAAATTCATTCAAAGCGAAACAATATACTCTAAAAACATTTTCTCGTTTACACATTTTGCCTAGATCTTAAAATTCTTCATTATATCCATAAGACTTTATTACTTAAAACAGGCTAGCTCGCTGATAAGGAAATTAATTTACAACTTCTGTACTTAAAATTAACAATGGCGGAGATAAATTAAGTATTACCGGAGTAATTATAATGTTCAAGTTAAGACAGTTTTCTGACAGCACGAATTCCTGGTTTGTGGTCACATCATGTTTGCTGTGTGTACAAACTTAGTTTTTGGGACTATATAGTTTGAGCAATTTAATGACAGAATTTTAGTTTCTAAAATGTTTCAAACTCTCAACTATTATTTTGTATAATTTTGAATGGGTTTTGGTTATTTAATAAAATAGAGAAAGTTTCTGAATTTAGATATTATATGTTCAGTTGAATTTCAAATATACAAAAAGTAAAGTCAATCTAAAATTGAAATTATTAAAAAAAGTGGCAAGACATATGTATATATTTCTGATGAAAGTTATTAATAACACCGTCTGAGGGAAAATCTACATGAGACCATGTTAAAATGGGCATCCGATTAACATTTCTAAAACAAAAACCATGAAAAATTTGAATTTATTATAATACAGTTGGGTAAAAGTTATATACAAAGATGAGGCCATTACTAAATATGTTGAATAAATTACACTAGATATTTAACCATCACATAAGTATTTCGGAACGAAAACATCACAGTAAATATTATGTAAATAGGCTTTAGTTATACATAAAGGCTGGATCCTCTCCTATCCAATCTTTGGCAATTGGGAAAATTTTTTAGATCCCATTGACCCTAAAGAGCCCTTATCTTTTTTATTCAATGCTTTGGAAAATGGAGTTGTATTGCTAATTTTCTTGAGCTTAATCGAATTGCAAGCAGAAAGAGAGAGTAAGCTGGAGGCCAGGCCAGGATTTTAATATACCCATTTAAATATGCATAGTATTTGAATATTTTTCAAGTTCATTTTTATTTTATTATAGCAATTTATAATATTTATGTGTTTATATATGGAATATACCTATTACCTAGTTTATAATGTAAGTCGTCTATTCATATTAAAAGCGATAATTGTTACTGTCAGAAACATGTGGAAAATTCTCATACACATACAGCACTTCACTCTATACATAAATTCCAGTAAACAACTCACACCTATAAGGCATTTTAATCAAAATTTCTTTTAGACTAGATGTGTATGTGTAAAATTCGTTTTGCCAATATGCCAAACTATTCACATTTGTTGTGATTACATGTTTCCAGTGATAGTAGAAAAGGGGCACAGTAATCTCCCTTGATGTTTGTATTTCATCGGTTTTCTTTTTTTTTACCCAAAAAAACAACATTGACCTCTCCAAACAATGACACGAATCGTTTCTTTCTCACGCATCTTCTCTTTCTAAACCTAGAGACCTAAACGTCGTTATTTTCTTTTGCTTTGCTTAATAGTTTCCACTTTTTCTAATATCGAAATCACCTCCTATATGCAATCTCTTATCTGTATCTTGTACAAGAGTTACCAGTTGCTGCAATTCTTATCTTCAGAAGTAATTGTCATAATATAAATTGTTATTATTTGAAGCTGTAATATTATAATGCCTTTCTTTCGGTCAATGTATTTTTTATATCCGTTATATAGTTGTTACAACAACAAATATAAAAAACCCAAACAAATAAAATCACGCTTTATTTAACGACTAGCAGTTAAATGTAATTGTTTAGTCAACTTTCTGCCATTCGGTTTTTGTGTTGTGCCATTCATTTAATTGAAAATCATTTAAAAATACCTATGTAGCGGTATACAAACCAGTAATCAATAAATTTGAATTATTGGGGTAAGAATATTTTATAAGGGTACAAGTCATTATTTTGTGTATACAAGGTAAAGTACTTAATGTTTGACATAAAATTTATGCTTTATGTGATACAAGTTGGAGAATGGAATAAGCATGGAATATTATTTAAGTTTAGTCCGGAGTTTGGGCGTTACTGCGTTCCGGTTTAGTCCTTGTATTTGTAGATAAATGTCTTTGCACAAAAGACAATGATGATTTATATCGGCTGCATGAGCTTGTTAAAATATACTCGTACATTTGAACGTAATAATATAATTTTGATCTCTATAGAGGTCAAATAAAAGTACATATACCCTGTCCGGCATATACCTACTTACCTCTCGAGCAATAAAACTTAAAAATGATTTATGACTTTCTATACGAACCAATAGATGGCAGTGTTGTAGCAAATCTTTTAGGATAGTAAAATTTTCTAATTTGTCAAATTAGTTTCAGACTGATATAATTGCTTATTTAAGGGTTTACACACCCTACAAGTACCCTCCTAAATTCTAAGAAATTCTTTAAAAATTACCACATTTTTCACCAATGTAATCCATACGTTCTATCTTTATCTAATTTTTATTCATAATTGTGAGATTTATAATCACACAGGCAAGTATATGCCGGACAGAATGTAACTGAATTTTTGTTAAAATTTCATGCTGCGCTTTCAGAAGCATCTTAATATACTTCAATATGATTTGTTTTTGCTAATGTTTGTACAACTAATGGGATTATCCTTTGCAGTCAGTTTTTAAGTAAGTAGTTAAAATATTCCGATTATGTTACATGGCAGGGCCAACAAAAACAACTCAGCAATATTATGATGGAGAAATACCAACCCTCTGATTCTGGCACGCTTTATAAAATATTTAACAAAACTTCGTCTGCAATAATACATAAATTTAAGATGCCGTACTCACAAATACAATTAACCTATGCTAATAATGTATATGGGAATTATTTCGTTCCAATTCCATCTTCTTCTCAATTTTCATCGCGCGCGCTCTATTCCGTTCTTGTATAATACAGATATTGCCGAAAAATATATTACACAGTCGATTGTGTGCAATGAGAGAGTTTTAATAGGTATTTGAATTTCATTTTCATCTACATGCTTATAATTTTCTTCGCTTTTCTTTTTCGGGTAGTTCGCTGCTGAGCTTGACTCTGAGATTGTTAAGGGGATTCAACCATTCTTATTGCTCCTCTGACACCGTCTCGTTATCGTTCCACTGCAGATTTATTATATAGCCAATTTGTCAATTCCGACAATACTTGTGTTATATAGCCTATATTGTAAGGGGGCAATTTTAACAAAATACACCATGAAATATACTACACAAATTTTTATCACACACAATTCTCAATTTTCACCAACCCCAACAACAATAGTACGACACATGTTGTTTTTGTTAAAGTAATTTGGAATTTTAGAAAACTTAAAATTCAATACGAAATTTTAATTTATACCGAGCGTTTGCATAAATCAATAAAAATTAATTTACAAATAATAGGAACACTTTGTTGGTTTGAAATTCATTTTGTTTACGTGAAAAATCTGGTTTTCCATACGGTTCTCTTTTTTGTTCTATTTGAGTTGTTTTTTATATTGTTCAGAATAAAACGGGGACGTTGTTGACAATTTTATTGCGTTTTAATGTTTGCACCTTTTGTTCGTTTTAATTTCCCCAACAATACTGTGAAAAGCTTGTGCCACATTAATACTAATTTATTCTTTGTAAAATATTAAAGAGCTTATTTAAATTAATCTTTAACTGGCTTTTTACATATTGAAATATAGATATATAAACAATTTACTATATATACTATGTTCATTGTGTGACGATCAACAAAAAAATAGCATATTTTAAATTTTTAACGTACTTGTATGTTAGCTATAATAAATAATTCGTTTGAATTTATCGATTTTCATTAACCTCATGGAAACGAACGATGATGCCCCAGTGACATTAAATTGAACTGATCGTCAAGGCAAAGAAAATTAACCACGTAATAATGTCTATCATAATGATCCTATGGGGGCTTGGTTTTAGGGCTACACAATTTACTTTTCTTCTTGTCATACCTGATCTGAATATAACATTATTGAAATTTGCGCACAAGTACATCCTAATGAGTAGATATAGTATGATGAAAAAGGCAAAAACTTTGTAATTTATTTCATCATCCCTACATCTATAACGTTTTAATGAACCGTAAAGGTACACTCAGATTGAATTCATTTTCAGTCTCCAAGATCTAACCAAAATAAAAGATATTTTCGATTAAAAAAATGAGGAATAATTAGTGCGCTAAAAGAAGAGAATATATACAAAAGAAACACAGAAAATTGTTGATAAGTACAAGTATATAATACAAAAAAATCTAATTTAAAAACAGAAACGAATTTAAATACATTTGTATAAGTCAACGTATCTAATGTAATTATTTGCCTTTAAAAAAGCTGAGACTCATCCAAGTCAGATAAATTTACAAACGACTTCATTTAAAAACATAACCATTTGCAAGCAGGTATATAACAGCATTCAAGAGAGAATTCGTCTTAAAAGATTTAAAATGGAAAGAAAAGAAAGATTTTATTCGAAAGACAGGACTATACTTATATATATTGTGGCAATTTTCAAATAAATGCCTGATAAGATGACACTCTCGGCGGTGCTCTCTTAGTTTCCTTAATTCAGCACTCCCATTTAAAACTACATTATTAAAAGAAAAAAACTTAATAATAATGAAATACATTTTGCGAATGTCTGCATATAGATCTAATTTAAAAAGAGATTTATTTTTAATTGAGTGCTTTTATAAAATTTAAAAATATATCAAATTTTTATCAGTCTTATTTTTTCCATTTAAATGTTGTATAATAAAATGGGATCTGCAGTTAAAGATAAGATATAAATGATTAAAAAACAGCAACTATCAAATACATCATAGAGATAAATATAAAACAAGTTTTTGTATTGTCATTGAAATAATTTTCGATACTTTGTGAGAATATGGAAAATCGCGATATTAACAAAAAGATAACAGAACAAATAATTGCTGAATTTTCGCTATATAGGTATAATCTTCTAAAATGGAAATAGAGCTTTCCATTTCATGGAAAACGGAGATTCAGCCAGCTTGATTTATGCGATTATCTTTTACACTTACACCTTTGGGTGGTTTTCATTCATATGTTACAATTCGCATTAAAATTCACTCTTTGAGAAAATTGCAACTAATATGTATTCACGAATTTAATGAAAAAGTGTCTCCATTCAACATACTCGTATATACTATGTAACTAAATATCGGCACTAAAAATGTGCAAACAAAATGCTTGAAAGAATGGCATTGCTCGGTAAGTGTGTAATGTAAACAAATCGGTAGTGGACATTTAGTTCCCAAAAGGTTTTTCAGAGTTTCGACTGGCTGTCCGACCATACCTAAATAAGTTAGCTCTTCATTCCACAGGGATCAACGTTGCACTCTACATAGTCGCTATATAAATAACACATACTCCTATTTTCTCTTTGATGTATTCTCTTACGCTTTCCCACAAGCATACTCAGACTGTCTCTTAAATAGTTTTTGTTTTTTGTACACAATTACACATACACCATGTAATGTTTTTTCCCTTTTTGGGCCATACTGTACACAGTATATAATACAAGTTTCATCATTTTCCAACTATTTTCATCCCTTTCCACACCACCTACACCTACATTGTATAAAGGCTGGTTATCTTTTGTAACAAAATACTTGTCCTTTCCATTGTATTACATACGCCCGTCATTCATAAGTGCTATTTTGTAAACAAACACAAGTGTCGATCATATAATAATACAATATTTCATGTTCGCTGTGCTGGCTTAAGTTACAAATTTTATCAAATTTCAAAAGAAATATTGTAATTTTATAACAAATGGAAATTACTTCAGTTAAAACCAAAAAGATGTACATATACGTATGTAGGGTAAATCTGGGCAAGATGAGCAACGAATCGATTGAAACAGGAGCTTATTTTTTAATTTCGCAGTGGAGTAGAAGATATCCTGTTATCTCATATAATATGGCAATCCTTTTTCGTTTCTTTCGTTTCTTCTTTAATTATCGCGCGCGCGACGAGCTTTTCGCTAGCTTCAAGATTTAATTTATTAGACGAAAGTTAAGACGTAAAAAAGATATATATAAATATATATATGTATATATTGATAAAGTAGGGTTCCATCTTTTTGATTTCATTATATATTAGGCCGACTATTATTGTTAAAGTAAATTCGTTTAGTTGTGAAAATAGTCATTATTTTTGGGGTGTAATTTAAAAGGAAGTCGAACATCTGGAATGGCAAGTGGTGACGTTATAAAGCACCCTGTGGTTAGGAATGTCGTGAGTTTGCGCAGTAAAATCGCGAATCGAAAGACTAATGACTCTAGCACCCACAAAATTGCTTCATAATTTTCTCTGGTAACCTTTCCGCTATCAATTCTGGCGCGACAGCAAAACCCAGTTTGTAGGTGCCATACTTCAATAACTTTACTTTATGGCACTTACAAGAATTGGATAAAAAAGGAAAATATAACACCATCACCAAACGATAATAAATGTTTTCCTAAGAATGGGGTAATTGAAGGACTTTTATATTATCACCACCAACTAAGATGGTGCACTTCATTTATTTGTGGCTTCACATTAGATTTGAAAATTATCGTCCGCTATACACGTCAATTTCAGTTGGTTTATGTAAAGATAATTTTCAAATAATTTATTATTCATATTCAAGTATTTAACTTGGGTTGATTTTCTTTTAACCTAAATACCTAAACATTTAATAAAGTCTCACAAAAGTCCAAAGGTAAACATAATTATTAATAATGGATGTTGATTAAGCCCATTTTGTTGTATTCGAACTTTTATACCATGAATTTATTATAAATTGAAATCGAAAACACGAAACAGTTTTCAAGAGAAGAGAAAAAAAAACGGGAGGGAAATTCAAGATATTACATCAAATTCATTTATCGAAATTCACACACAGATATACAGTAAAATAATATGCTATAGAAAAAAGCAAACATGCATTTATAAAAGAGACTCTGAATAAATTTCCATGTCTTGGGTACTCTTCATTATACACGAGCCCCTTCCAGCATTTATCATCCAGCTTTTCCTACATTGTACACATTGCTTTTTCTTCCGACGACACATTTTTCTATTCCTTTTCTTTTGTGCCGGAAATATTTTAGTCTCTTGAGAAAAGCTGGTGCGAAAAGTCGTCGTTGGGCACCAAGATATATTTCAATCTGTACACACTTGGGACTTTTCAATGTCCGATTGAAAATTAATCAATAGCTTTTTAATTGAATTGTATGACAAATAATCCTGGAGATTAAGTGGCCATTTACGATTGAAAATTGAAAAGTATATATGTATATTAATCTCTCTTTTTTTCAAGCATGGCTACTTAAAATTTCATTAAAACTGAGCAAAAAATATGCAAAATATACTCTACTGTATTAATATGAAAGGAACGTGTTATTATTAAAAGTTTATTTAATTAAAGTTGGTATATTAGAGTAATTAAGTTAAATAATACATAATCCCCGAAAAGGAATTTATATGAGAAAAGATATAATTACATTAAGGATTTTATGCAGGCTCTGTATATCAAAAAAATATGAATTTCTATCTGTATGTTCATATACGAGATATATTCATTTTTTTCTGAAATTGTACAAGACTTAATATATTCCATTTTTATTAAATCAACATTTATGTATAACATACGTTCACGTATTAATGGGAAATATATTTCAATCATTTTTGTTGGAAAGACAACATTACCAATGCACGATTTTAATATATAAAATGTAACTGAACGAATATATGTGCCATCCACATGTAAGTCGAAACGAAATAAATCATTTTATATTGCTTTTTAAAAGCATAGTGTACCAAAGTTGCCTTTGAAGGCATCGTTCAAACATGTTTCCGAAACAATACAATTAGTTTCGAAACGTGACTTCAAAATGCAATAATTCTAATTGAAGTCGAGAAAAGCTAGAAATTTAATTAAAATATGCTATATTAGAAATTTGCTTAATTGAATTTATTCCAATTGGACTTTTTTTGGAAAACACAGTTGTATTTTAATCGTTTAATAATAAAACGTACACCATAAATATTATAAATTTTATATTCAATATTTACTTACCCATTTTTGAAATATATAAATCTAGTTATAAAATCGTAAATTTTGTATAAAAATAAGGTCATGTAGATGTTCTACATACGAACAAGAAAAAGTAATAATAATAAAAATATTATACGTATAAACGTATATAATAAATATTTTGTTGAAGAATATACATAAGAATATAATAAAAGCCAAAATTTATTGAAACTTCAATTTGTGGTACTATAAAGAGGACAGAGCTAATTTGAATACTAACGTCTAGATTTCGTGTCTAATAAAAATGTTTGGTAGAAGCCATTTATTTAACAAAGTCTATGCGTGATATACGTATAATATTTATAATAGTAAAAAAACTATCAGAAATATATGCATAACATATAATTATCAGAACACTTTTCATTCAGCCTGATAACTAATTTCAAAAAATATATTTATGCAATAATAAAAGGTAAAATGAAATATTAACCTAATCATCAACCTATATACCTAAATATATACTCGTAATTATGTATGAGATCATATAAAAGTTAATCTTCTATTGAACTGTTTAAAAATAAACTCGAAGATAAATTTTAGATATCAAGTTTTATGTAAATTTTTTAAATATTATTGAACTGAAATCAGATATGTTCATTTATTATGTATTATTTAAAATATATGATATAAATTTTCACTGTCTGTCATATTACAAAACACTTTTATCTTTAATTGATTATTTGGTTCATAATTACTGAACTTTTGGAAATTTGGACGATTTTATGTAGCAATTTAGAAACAAATTCAACTATAATGTATCAATTTAAATATCATATGATATAAATGGAAATAAATTGAAAATATCAAATCATTTATTGATTCATAAATTCATAATCATAATTATGAAGTCACCATATTTAAATAAACGGGTACATACCTAACCTAAACTATTAATAAATTTTTCTTAACATTTTAAACTGAACTTTAATATTTGTGTGCCATTCTTTGTTTTATGTGCATGCTGAAATATGTCCATATAATAAATTAACATCATTTTTTCTATTTTTCGTATTTAAATTTTTCACTTTTTTCTGCCCACCGACTTTTTCCCTGCAGAAATTCTCAACACAAAGGAAATAACTTTTGCCAAAGGAAGTAAAAGAGTATTTTTTGTGTGGAATGTTTCGATTTACAAAAATTTAGAACTTCCTCAAAAATCTAAAAACGAAACATCAACATATCAAATTGTGCACTTGCAATCAGATACAATTGAATAGATTTAATTAATATCCGCTTATATCAATTTCGAAAGAAAAATGTATGTCAAAATTGTCAAAAAATATTTCTTTACACTAATTATGATCAAGTTAAAAATGGATATATAAAAAGAAAATAAATTAAAGTTTTTTGCTTGAGTGTTATTGATAATTTTTCAATTTATGTTTTTAAACAAGTTCATTGAGTGGCAACTTTTGTGAACTTTTCATGACTATATGGAAAAAAGTTCTTGTACTTTCTTCATTAACTTTCTCCCTCTCTTTAGTATAGTATGATTTTTGAGAGCATGATTGACAAGATGAAGTGTAAGGGTCGACGAAAGAAAAAAAAATTAAAATAATAATCTGACGAAATTTCAGTTTAAAACTTTTTTTTGAAACTCCAGCAATGGTATGCCGTCATTCAATTGAACTTTTACAAAAAAAAAGCGCCAAATATGTATATCCAAAATCAATAATTGGCTTTGTTTTCAAAATATAGTAAAAGCGGGTTTACAAATACATGCATGCCTAAAATGATGTTTGGAAATAAGCTTAAAGAGGAATGGTTTATAAAAAGCTTGTAAAATGAGTGAAAATCAAGTTATCCATGTTGAAATTGATATATATTTAGGTGATGTACAAAAGAGGTCTTAAACATATACATATAATATATAGAAGTATGCAGAGAACAAGATTTTAATCTTTGAGCTTCTGTTCAGAAAGCCATATGATTTACTAAAGCTTGAAGAAAACTCTTTACATTCTACTCCTTTGAAAAATATCCAACCTCATACATCATTAACGACACGAACGGGAAGGAAGTTTGCGAGATTCTGTCTGTATTCTTTACGAATACATATACAGAAGAGTAGAACAGGTCCCTTCGCAACAGTCTGTGCTATGCCGCAAGAGAAAAATTCCAATCTCACTTTGGAATTAAATTTTTACTTAAAGCAAATTTCGCTTGTCATAAATATTGTGTTTGTTTGACAATAAAATGCTAGTTATAAATAAAACACAAGTGCAGATATAACA
Source organism: Oryzaephilus surinamensis (assembly GCA_004796505.1). NCBI lineage: Eukaryota > Metazoa > Arthropoda > Insecta > Coleoptera > Silvanidae > Oryzaephilus > Oryzaephilus surinamensis. The sequence goes on from SSSI01006237.1 coordinate 44,973, forward strand.
GTTTTTCATTTTTTAATTCAGGTAGAATTTCCCACAAATACAGAATTTATGGTTTGCGTTCAATTATTAATCTTGCATTCTTGAATCCACAATTCATATAACTGAGATGGAAATATTAATGTTGTAAAAAATTCATCAAACCCAAATAAGGAGGATTTGTTAAACTTGAATTTTAAGTCAAAATTTCGGGTTATTACAATAAATAAAAATAATTTCATATGCAACAAAATACAATTTTATTTAAAAAGTTTTCAACAAAAATAGTGCCTCGAAGAAAGTGATTCCTTCAGGCCCGACGAGTTTCACATGGGAGAGCTTTTTCTGTATTATATATTTTACTCGATATTTTATGTATTGAAAAATACAGACATATCAATATACGTTAAAGCACGGCCCATTGAAGACAGGTGAATGCTATAGTAGGAAGACATATGAATTTTTCTCGTACGTGCAAACTTACCCTGCGCCAAAATATACGGCAATACGTTGATAATAATAGAAAAAATCAAAAACATTTTCGTTATCAATTCCAGTCACACATTCACACACAATTACAACAAATATAATAATATGTAGAAACACCTAGTGTACACATTTTGTTACGACGTTGTTGATCACAAATGAGTTTATTAAATTGCGGCCGCGTTTCCCAAAGTTTTGGCTGGAGGCGCGCACTAAACTTGACAAAATATTACAACATACAATATATTATTATATAAAACATATATATTACTGTATATATGGAATATTGCAGAGTATATAAACACTACAAAAGTTTAACTAGTAATTAAAACACAGGAAATATTGTCAGATATGTAAAATGTGTGAATGTATTAATATACATAAATATTCAACATCGAAATATATGGAAATTTAGTTGGAAAAGTTGTTTTAGTGCGATATCATACATATATAGGTATATATATGCTCGGATATGTTATATATTTAGTGGAGGTGGGCGGGTCCGGGATTAGTTTAACCGAAAATCAACCCCGATCCAAGTTCTAGCAAGCGAGTCTCGCGTGGTACTGAGCTTTCAAGTTGTTCAAAATGTTGAAAGCGTGCGCGTAAAAGCCCCTCTTCTGTACAACACATATATACCAAGTGTATTCGTGGTCCTGCTAGCTGCTAGCTACCATCTACCTACCTACTACTATACCAGCTACCTACACACACTTCAACATTAACGCCAAAATATAAAATAACAAAAAACAACCCCGCGCCTATATGTGTTCCAGTGAATTTCTCTTTATATGTATGTGTACAGTCCACTTTTTCTACAGAATGAATCGTTTCAAAAAGTACAAAGAATAATTTTCCTTTCTGTCTTTAACAGAATGTATTGACATATACATCTACCTTGTTCGAAACCGATTTTTCTTTTGAAAGAAAAATCTTTATATTTAAACTGCAATTTATATGTAGCATAAAATGGATGAACACATCCATGACATTTAACTTTATACAAAATTGAAATGTTTTCAATGGTGGCTCGTACTTCTTCCGAGCATATTATATTAATTATTAATTAAAAAATAAACTCTTTTGGAAAACGTAGTAAGATATCTAATTGCAGTGATTCGATGCATTAGTTTTTCCATTTACTGTGAAAAAATTTGCTATTTTATATGACATCCCATTTGAAATAAGTGCTCGATGTGGGGAATTACGTCAATTACAATGAAAGCACATTCTTATAGAGCCAATACAGATAAAATGAAAATGGTCTATTTATTTGCCCTTCCCCTTATTTTATATAATTCATATTAAATACCGTCTGAGGCTAAGATAAGCAGAAATTGCCGCAACGGTTCTTATTTTCATGAAAATTACTTGTATCTTCATAAACAACAAACTATTTTCTTATTTGAATAAAAGAATAACAGAAGAAATAATGAAAAATAAAGAACACTAATAGAAAAATTCAACTTACTTCCATTTTCCACATTTTCGATTATAACCATTAATAATATATCTAATAATAAAAGGAAAAACTTTTTAATAAAATTTCATTTAAGCGGAAAATTGTATTTTAGCATTTCATTATATTTGAAAAACGAAATGTACAGTGAACTTTTCCAATGGAATATAATAACAAAACCAGCATCAGCCTCACCATATATACTGTGTTGGATAATGTTATGAAAATTTTACGAAAACTGTGTTATCATAATGTAGGTATATACGTATATACCGTATATATACGTAGTTTCTGAGTTTGTATAGCGTTAGTTTGTCTCACATCATTTTTACAATCTAATTCGCCTTTTACCGAAAGATGCACCTGAATACAATTTACCATCTAGATGGGTATATTTTGCTAGAAAACACCCAAAGCACCATTAGGAATGAGAATAGGATATTTGTCAGTGTATTCAGTTTAATTAGTCTCTAAGTATCTAAATGAAGCTACATGCTGAGACTCTTGACTATAAATACGTAAAGTCTGCCCTCTATATACTTGCCGCTTTGATTGTAAATGTCACACATATTTATAGAAAACGGAAACAAATAGAATATATGGCTTACATTTGTTGAAAAATAAGATAGGAGTCACCAGACTGGCTATTTTGAAATTTTATTGCTTGAGAGGTAAGTATGTACCCGGAAGAGTTTATTATATGTATAGTGTATAGATTCAAAACTGAAATATTGTATTTGTTTTTAAAGTAATAGTACCTAATACCTATTGATTATTTATAATTACATTTTACAAGTTCATCTTTATTCTCTTTTACATTAAGTGTATGTAGTTTAAAATAATACGGGGTATGGCTTTAATGGAAATTTCTCTATTAGACTATAATGTCCTAACTAAACTTACATCAGTTAGAAGTTTTTACATATATTTCAGTAAAATAATATCATATTACAAAAGTTATAAATTATAAGTTGAAATTATACATACGGAAGTAAAAGTATCGTTTTTATTTAAAATAAAATGCACACATATATCCATTAGATAATATAATTTATTACAGTTGTAATAAGCATATATACCTAAACATTTGCTATAATTTTTATTTTAATACAATTTTCATGAATTGATGTGTAAATTTTTAACAAGTATTTAAAATATTAAATTGAAACTACATTATTCGTAAGTACAATTTCTTTTTGTGCGAATTATTCTATTAAAACGAAATAGGTAAAAAAAATTAGGAAATGGTTTTGGCGCAACACATTGTTTTAGAATAAACATTTGTCCCTTTTGTATTTCGCTCAGATGACAACATATTAATTTAGGTTATTCAGATAGGCTGCAGAGCACCCGTTTATCAGGGGTTACAAGATTAAATGGCACAAGCGCGCATTCTGTTAGTTATGAGTTTTAATATTAGCAGGTTAGTTGCTCCCAAAACCGAACAATAAAACAATAGGGGTGTATAGAGTGGTATATATATATAGAGCACTGAATTGTTCCCCGTGTGTTGAGTCAATGGTCAAATAGGAGAACTTAATACAAAGTTAATTTTCGAGGTATTTTAATTAAAGATAACCATAGCGGAAGTGTATGTAGCCGCCTACATGGGGAGTTTTAACATTAGAATTCGCATCAGTAAACATTTTCGTGCACATCTAATGGATAATAATAATACACCTTACTTATTACGTCAACTATATGTAATTAAACAGCTGGTATCATACAATTAGAGGCATTTAGAATGCAATTTAAATAATAATTATTATATTATACTCACTTAGTAAATTGCACTGACAAATATACTTTATATCTTAGAGTCTTAGACGGCAGTGGTGGTGGTTCGGCCAAGAAAAACAGACTTAAAATACTTGGCTTGAATTCTAATGCGAAAACCAATTCTCCGGTTATCAGATTTAAAAGTTTATTAACTTGGACGCAAACAGATGCCCGAATTGCTTTCACTTCAGCGACAATAATAGCGGCACAAGAAGAACGAAAAAACTTAATTTTCTTTCACGCTACTTTTGATATTTGTGTAATTTACAAGGATGTGAATGGTATAAATTATAAATTATCTAATAAAGAATTTTCGCCCACATGAAACTTTGATTGCACTAATAATTTGTATTCAAATAATTTATTTATTTAACGGTTATTTAGAATCTGTTTACAATCAATTTAAATTGCAGACACAATTATAAAAAAAATTATAATATACATATAATTCACAAAAGCATTAATAATGATAAGAGTTTGTAGAATTGTGGAAGAATTGGGAAAAGTTCACTCATAGTTAAAAATAGAAATTATTTATTTAAGTACATAATTATTTACTATATGTTTATTTGAATTTCAATCAACTGGCATCATATAATTAAGCAAATATTTATTATGTTCTTTAGAAACTCTTTCACCATAATAAAAATAATAACGATACCATACAATAAAAACAGGATTTTTTTTATTGATCACATAATTTACCATTACAAGCATAAACTTGCATTGTCATCAACAATATAACATATATTTTGAATATCTGTTAGTTAAGTTACCCGCAAGCCATACAATTTGTACACAATGTAAATGAAAGCAAAACAAGAATTACAAGAAAGTACCAAAGTATTGTTAGGGAAAAAAATAAGGAACGAGAGTGAAAAAAAAATCCAACTTCTGTTTGTGCTTCAAGTAGTATTCTATTCAAATTCTTGTTTATAAAGACAACAATAATAGATGTGTACGTATACGTTTTACATTATAATAAATGTTCAGAACTTAATGGAAATACAATCACGTTTCAACCATATCCAATTAC